>JAWDJV010000039.1:0-56737 GCA_033119285.1 Teratosphaeriaceae sp. CCFEE 6253 | reverse complement strand
TCTGGCAGTGGTACGCGAGAAAGTCAGGCAGGCGAGCATGAGCACGCAGGCAGCAGCGAAGCTGCTTGTTGTCCGGGGCCGGCGACGTCCAGGAAGCGACGATGGCCAGATCCCGCTCCTGCCGCTGGTGATGGTATGTAAGCCGTTGTCGTTGCCAGTGTGGGTGAATGACTACATCGGGGAGAACCGTGGGTTGTGTCGATTCCGAATGGATGTTGAGGATTGTTTGTATCTGCGAGGTGACTGCAAGTCTCGATCGCAAGTTTTGTGGACGAAGCCGCTACTCGCCAAGCTTGCTAGCGTTATTCACCGGTGGGGCTGCTGTGGCGATCTCGCTTCGTTATGAGGTGTCAATGGTGGCCGACCGCCGAAAGTGGAAGGCTCGACCGACGCGCACACGTTCGGCTGCCAAATTCACAGTCACATGCAACGGAGAGCTTGGTGACTTACACGCAGCTTCCTTTTCGATCAGCGCACTTCACTTCACTTCACTCGGATTCTTGCGCGAACTTCCACGTCATCCAAATCAGCGTTCTTGAACAGCGCGAGACTTATCCAAGCAAGATGGGTGGTCACCAAGTGCGCGCGGTATCCCGAGCGGTGAGATGAAGGAAGAAGAAGCGAGGCAAAGTTGAAGGGTGTTGTGAGGATCGGCGCTGTGCTAGACCTGTTTGAGTTTAGCAGCTCCGATTCGAAGTGAATGACGAAAAAGGGCCCGTGCATCAGCTGTTTCACAGCGCTCGAAGTCTGTTTGCTGTTGCGGTTGTGAATGCGCGGGCCGGGCGTATCGCTGCCGCTTCGCCAGTGGTCGCGTCCTCGTCGACGCTGTATGTCTCTGTGACTCCGGCGTGACCGCGAGCTCGGCACGGATGTAGTGAATGCATGCCAAGACCTGCAACCAAGTCGCAACTCTCTTCGGCGCCTCCTGGCCTAGACGTGCTTTCACGCGCGAGGTAAGGATGCCCTGGAGACTCGTCCTTTGCATTTGGCCAGCACGGATGATTGGGCCTCCTCTGGAAACGTCTGCATGTTCAAGACGTATGTAAGTGCTGCTAAGACCTCGTAGCGCATGCTTCATTCACTTCCCTTGCCCAGCGCGTTCGTCCTCCGCGCAGTACTGGCTCGCTGGCCTGGGACATACCGCGTTGCCCCATCGCCGTCCGATCTCCCGACATCGGCCGCTGCTCGTTGGCAGGAGATTCGTCCCGGGTCTGACTCGCCATCGGCTTCTCCGACCCAGTCGCGATGTTGTGACTTCTTCGCCCACGTTCCATTTTCTCCTCTCATAGGATGGCCTCCCCGGCGTGCTCCCCTTCGAAACCTTCGGCAGCCAACCGCTTGTTCTTCTTCTTGTCGGCCACCTTCTGCTCCGCATCCTGCGCCTTCTTCAACGCAAACACCTTCTCCACCGGCGCCAGCTTGTACGGCTCGGGCACATAGTCGTCCTTATCCAAATCCTGTAACCACATATCAGTAACCGCGCCCTTTCCCTTTAACCACGAGACGGATGAACCTACGATCTCGCCCAACAGACTGACGTTCTCCCCCCTGACCAAGAACAGCCCGCGCTCAATATCCGCATACAAGCCCTGCACGAACAGCCTCTCGACCGTATCCTGCATGACCAGATTCCCGAATTGATCCCAACTCCTCAGCACCCCAATGAGTTTCCGCCCGTCGCGCAGCACGACCATGAGTTTCTTGTCCGTGAGGTCGAGAAGCTGGGCAGCGGTGGTGAACATCTGGGGCGGGAGCTGGGGCACTGGGGGCAGACCCTGCTGCGTGTCGAATGGATGGGCATCGTTTGGCCGGAGGGGGAGGTTTTGTGGGAGTCCTGGTGGGGGTGGGGGATCGGCCATAGTTGGCGGCGGTGATGGTCAAGTGAGGGAAGGACTGTGAAGGGATATCATTTATCATTTGGTCATGGTTGATTGTCGTGGACGATCGATGCGAGGAGGGCGAGATCGTGAGGGCGAGTCGACTGGCAGCCTCAGGCTCAATCGATCGACCTACACGTGCAACTGATCAACCGCACATGAGTCTTCAATGTTGTTGCATGCACCATCTTCTATGCATACGAAGCTTCCTGGACTCATCCGAGCTTGGTCGTGTGTAGCAGAAGATGTTGGTTCGATAGCGACACCACCTTCCGAGCGCGATGCTCTCCGCCTTCCACCCGCACGCCATCCACGAGCTGAAGCCGCGTGACAAGGCCAAGATCGAGTCCCTCCTCGCATATGGCGATCGATTACTCGTCGGCCTCAGCACCGGCAGCCTGCGCATCTTCCGTGTGAACGAGAGCTCGGCATCGCCAGGCGGCAACAATGGCGATCGAGCCCCACCATCGCCCACCAAGACCAAGGCCGTCGAGCTCCTGCGCGACGAGGAGAAGTTCAGTCGCCGGCCGGTCCAGCAGCTGGCCATCGTAAAAGAGGCAAATCTGCTCGTAAGCTTGTCGGATGGCTATGTCAGTCTGCACGATCTACAGACGTACCAGCTCGTCGAGCGGATTGAGAAGACGAAGGGCGCGACGTGCTTCACCGTCACCAGCAATGTGGTCAAGGATGCCGAGACGAATGTCCCGTCACTGGTCAGTCGGATGGCGGTCGGCGTGAAGCGGAGACTGCTGTGCTGGACATGGCGCGATATGGAGATGGAGAGCAACGAGCCCGTGGAGCTGAGCATGGAGTCGACGGTGCGGAGCCTGAACTGGGTACACGGAGGTAGCGGATTGGTCAGGCTGGTGGTGGGCATGGACCCGGGGTTTTGCATCGTGGATGCGGACGCTGCTGGGAAAGGTGAAGCGGAAGGGGAGGGCGTGAAGCCGGTCTATAAGCCTGCGTCGCGACAGGACACCACGTCCGGCGAGCTAGCAGGTGTGCGATTCGCGGCCGTCAGCAGCACTGGCATGGGCTACATGGGCATGGGCTCCTGGGTCCCCAAGCCGATGGCGACTGGTCTTACAGCTGGTGACGTTCTGCTCGCGAAAGACGTCAACACGCTATTCACGGACACGGACGGCAGACCACTTGAACGACGACAGATTCCTTGGAATGTGCCGCCGGAGGCTATAGGCTTCTCGTACCCGTACTTGCTAGCTCTGCTGCCGCCTGAAAGGGGCTCGCTCCAAATCCGGAACCCGGAGACTCTCACTGCACTTCAGGTGATCCCAGTCCCGTCAGCGAGCATTCTGCATGTCCCGCAGCCCAACATCAGTCTGGCGCACGCCGGGAAGGGCTTCTTGGTGGCTTCCGATCGAGTCATCTGGCGCATGAATGCTCTGCCTTACGACGCGCAGTTGGCTGAGCTTGTAGAGCGCGAGCGGTTCGACGAGGCTATAAGCTTGCTAGGCTTACTCGAGGATACCTTGATCGATGACAAGGTGGGCCGAATCAGAGAGGTCAAGACCCAGAAAGCCGTCAACCTGTTTCAGCAGCAGAAGTACCGGCCAGCGCTAGACTTGTTCACCGGAGCCCAAGCACCGCCCGAGCGAGTCATTGCGCTGTACCCACGCAGTATAGCGGGTGAGCTTAGCAGCATCCCTGAAAGCAGGACCGAAGCCAGAGAGGCAGAGCACGGCGCAGAGGATGAGGCAGGCAAAGCAGACGACCAGCCGATCAAGGACGCTCCGGTCACACCTTCGAAGGGCGTGCTGAACAAGCTCAAGCCTGGCCACGTGCGCAAGGATTCGGATCCGGCGGCCATGAGGTCCCCGGCGCGCGCTGACACCGACAATATGAGCATCCGCACCACACGAGCAACACCTGCAAAGGCTCCTCCGCCTCCGCCAGCTGACAAGCCGTTGGAAGGCGAGGACCTGAAGCTAGCCGTCCGCTGCCTGTGCTCGTTCCTCGCCCAAGCTCGAGTGCAGATCCAGAAGTACCTCGCCACTGACGGAGCGCTCAGGCAAGACCCGCCCGATCTAGATCCCGAGACCAAGAGACCGGCGTTTGCAGATTTACTGCCATCATCGCTCTTTACCGACAATCCGGACACTACCAAGATCGATTGGCAGTACGAGCTACTTGGCACAGCAAAGCTAGTAGACACGACTCTCTTCCGCGCCTACATGCTCGCCCTCCCCTCCCTCGCCGGCCCCCTTTTCCGCCTAGACAATTTCTGCGATCCCGATGTTGTGCAGGCGTCCCTCTACGAGCACGAGCGCTACGGCGACCTGATCGACTTCCTGCATGGCAAGAAGCTGCATCGCCAAGCACTCGAGATGCTGCAGAAGTTCGGCAAGGGCGAAGCGGAACACGAGGATGCTTTGCCAGAGGCGATGAGGGGCGTCGAGAAGACGGTTGGGTATCTGAAGCAATTACCGCCTGAGCAGGTGGAGTTGGTGCTGGAGTTTGTGAGGTGGCCATTGCAGATGGAGAGGGAGAGGGGGATGGAGGTCTTCCTAGGCGACACTGATTTTGCGGAGCGGATGCCGCGAAAGCGCGTCGTGGAGTTCCTTGCTGGAGCTGACGAGGAGCTGGAGGATCAGTATCTGGAGCACATCATAAATGAACTTGGTGACGGGACACCGGAGTTTCATCAGAAGCTGGTCGACACGTATATCGCGCGCCTGCGACACGACGAAGCAAATCAGGATGGCGAAGAGCTGAAGACCAAGCTGGAGGCTTTCTTGCGGAAGAGCACGGCGTACCACAAACTCGCCACCTTCCGCCAGCTGCCCTCCGAGAATCCGACCTTCTACGCCTCCCGCGCGATCGTGCTCAGCGCCATGGGCAATCACAAGCAAGCACTGAGCATCTACGTCTTCCAGCTCGAAGACTATGTACAGGCTGAGCAGTACTGCAATGACATCTATTTGCGCCAGCAAGCCGACGCGGTCGAGGCTTGCCTAATCGACGAGCATGTCACGCACACCATGCACGAGAAAGCCGCGCACGCGCTCGTGGACGAGCGGGACAATGTGTTCGCGATGCTGCTTGGACTGTACCTGAGACCGGCGAAGGGAGAGGAGAAGAAGTGGCCGCAGGCCTTGGATCTGCTGGGTAGACATGGGAGCAGACTGCCGCGAGCTCGACATTGGATCTCATGCCCGATGACCTTGCGGTGAGCGAATTGCAGGATTATTTCAGGGGCCGGATCAGGAACGCCACGTCCGTGTTGAGAGAAAGTGGTGTGGTGAAAAACCTGGCGGGGGTGCAACGCATAGATGCCGAGCGGCGGTTGCTTGTGGGCAATGCCGATGATGCTGGGCAGAAAGGGGGGCGCAATCGGAGGGTCAGGATCGGAGAGGAGGACCATTGTCGGGTATGCCACAAGCGATTCGGGGCTTCTGCGGTCAGGGTGTATCCGGATAATGTTGTGGTGCATTATGGTTGTGTGCCGGGTAAGAAGGGAGTCGAGAGCCCAGTGGCTAGTGGAAGGAGGATGGGAGGCCAGGCGCAAAGGGGATGGGGATGAAGCTGCCTCCGCGGAACTGCCAACGTGAGATTGCGCTTGCTATACAGCCCGCAGCGGACATCCCAACGGCGAACAACAAGAGAGCGTGGTGGAAGTTGCCCTATTGGACTATCCGACGCGAGGGTGCTCTTGCTCCACTAACTTCTGGACAATGACCGGCTTGCCCTTTAGCGTTGTACCCATACAGACAAGCATCAGCCCAGCACAGCGACACAGAGGAGCGCACTATAAGAGCATGAATATGGGGGACGACAGTAATATGGCGGGCACGCCTAGCCCCCCAAATTCTCCTAGGCCTACACCCAAGAAATTACACCGAAAGATCCTGTGGCCGCAATCCTCCGAGACCGCCACACCTGATCAAGAGGCTGCCGCTTCGCTACTCTCTCTGTCTCACAGGCTTCCTATGCGGGCACCATCGGTCTCATTTTCGACGCCTGGGGAGCCCGCGTCCTCCGACCCTGGCAGCCCGCACTACGCCGAGCGTCTGCTGAAGCGACAGCTCTCGCGGACGGCATCGACGCCGTCTCTCGGCATGCGCAGCGCGAGAGAGAGTACACCGGCACCACACGCGACCGATGAGATGGAGGCTGGGGCATCGCGGGAGTCTACCGAAACATCACCAACTGCCATCGCTTCCGGGCTATCGATCAGCACGGCAATCGTGGTCAGCGAACGCAACGACTCGCCCGAGCTCTCGCCCAAGACCAGCTCGCCCGGGCACTCAAGTGGCGCAGAAGTTTCTAGCGGCCCAATATCAAGCACGCCCGAATTCGGAGAACTTTGCGTCTACGACCTGTCGACAAAGTATGTCAAGGTGCCGCCCCGTGAGCAGGTCACCGTGGAGGCAACTGTTCATCAGCATACGCTGAATGAAGAGTTCTCCGGCCGCCCTGGAGAGTTGGTTGAAGGGTCGATGCGAGGCAAGTATCTGGAAGAGTTCAACGAAGACCTGAAAGAGCAGATGCAGTCCATCGTCGAACACGAGTGGGACAAGCCGAAGAGGCACCGCAAATCGGAGAATCTGCTAGCGAGCAACGACATCAGCAAGCGCTGGATAAAAGACTATGCCAATCGGTTGGCTTCTGAGACCAATCCGTCCTCCTGGCTGAACGAGATGTGGGGCCCGCCTGTCACCAACCCGCTCAGGCTGCTGCCGAAAAGCCCACCTGGCATCGGCCACCCCAGCTCATCTTGCACTTTGAGCCCTCAATACCGTAGTCCCAGCTCCCCGGGTTCCAAGCGGCCTGGCATCGACTCAGGAGGCACGGGAAGCCCGAGCAAGAAGCCGAAGCTGATCCTCCACGTCCGGCCCCCGATCCGCCCCAAAAGGGCGTCCACACCGCCCAGGATTCTTCCGGGAAAGGTGGCCTTTTGCATGGCTTGTGGCACCCACCGGGATGTCAAGCCTTTGTTCCTCTGCGTTGAGTGCGGCCAAGTCGCATACTGCAGCCACGAGTGCCAAGCCAAGGTAGCGAGCTATCACCAGTCGGTCTGCAGTCTGGCGCGCAAGCTGTCTCCTCAGGTGGGGATCGATGACTCTGATCCGGAGGACCAGGCGCTATCTCCCGAATCCAGCGCAGGGTCAGGGATCAACACGTGCAGCTACTGCGAAGCCCACGAGGACGAGAAGGATCTGTTCCTATGCGACAAGTGTGGCAAGGTGGCGTACTGCAGTCGTGCGTGCAGGGACAAAGAGGCAACGGCGCATGCTACAGACTGCGCGGCTTCCACCAAGACACAGTCGCCAGAATGCGACCCGAACGTCTCCACCCTGTCGATCCTTGACGACCCGCGCAACTACCACGCCGATGATCAGCTCATGGGTTCACCCGAACCCGCCACAAATCTACCACTTCGGCCTGCAGATATCCTCGCTTTCCGCATCCACAAGCTCCGCTTCCTGGAGTACCTCATTGACCACGAGCCCTACCCCATCTGGCGGCGCGCCGACAGCCTTCCAGGCGAGCGATGGACCAAACGCATGTACGCTTTCTGGGACGCCACCAAGAAGAACAGACTCTGGCGGCGATTCGCGGATCGTCCGACCCTGCACAAAGTCGACCCGGGACCCATGGGCCGGTTCATCACGGGGACGCTGCTTGTGGCCGAGCGGAACCTGGAGTTCGAGGTCCGGGACTTCATCGACGCGAAGGGGGACAAGGATTTCCAGGATCTGCGCAGTGCGGATGAGCTCGACGCTGAGTGGGACTGCGTGCTGGAGAGGGCGTTCAGGAGGATCGAAGTCGCGGTCGAGTGGGAGCTGGCGAGTGAGATTGTGGAGCGCCTGTGCATTGATAAGAGGAAGGATTCGGGGATCGGCGGGTATGCTCCGTGGCCGTGATGCCTGACCGTGGTGTGGTCGCCCATTCCTGCTCATGTACAGTAGCCCGATATGAAAAGGCTCTGCAGTTCTGGATCTTTCCCCGTTGCAGAGCACGATGGATATCTACACGTGTCAAAGCAGTTTAACAAGCAAATGCCGCGCTCAAACGCTGGATACACTCTTTCACATGCCGACGCTCCTCGCCGTTCGTCATCTGCTCATCGAGGTCTATCAGGTCTACACCTACTCCAGTAAGCCGACATTTTCAGCTAGGTTCAGCCCAAGATATCCGACCCTGTCCGCGACTGCCAACACCGAAGACACGCCCGGTAATCTCAACACGACCTCGAGAGTCCGTAACACCATCAGAGTCAGCAGCAGCACGACCCTTAACAGATAGTCCAGCAAGCCAAGCTCGGGCTTATGTCCACGGCTGTACGTCGAATCGACAAAGTCAAACGGCAGCTCCGCGCCCAGGTGCTCGATCGCGACCTTGAGCCCACTGCTGAAGCCGTCTTCATGGAACCCGTATTTCGTCCACGCCCCACAGTAGCTCACGCCCCTCGTATTCTGGATGCTCGCGAGCCGCTTCTGCGCGTGGATGCTCGCGGACGTGTAGAGCGGATGGCGGTACACGAACTTCCCCTGCGTGAGTTGCGGGTCCGGGGGGTGTTCGGGGTTCATGGTCACCAGTACCGGGCCGTAGGTCTTCTCGGACAGGTGTTGCAGGATGTTCATGCAGTATGTCAAGCTGACTCCGGCCGGGTTCGAGAACTTGGAGGGCGCGGAGGTGATGAGGTAGTTCCATGCGGTCCAGCATTTCCGGCGTGTGGGCATGCAGCTGAGATCGGAGTGCAGGTAGGCGACGTTCTCGGAGGTCTCGAAAGCTGAGAAAATGTCCAGCTCCGTCTGGCTGACGTGCTGCAGACCAGAAGCCGATTTGATGAAGCTGCTGCGCTTGTGCGGTTCATGGGGCGCATCGCCACCGCTGTTAGAGGGGCTATCCTGCTTCGCCAGCATGGGCAAGATCTGATCGCCGTGGCAGGCCAGGATGACATGCTCGAACACGTCGCCTTCTATCCGACCACTCGCAATATCAAGCCAAGACACCGTCACGTCCGCGTCCTCACTTCGCGCCGGCCGCAGAACATTGGCCACTTCACACGACGTGTGCAGGTGCAATCTCCGCTTCGGAAAGCTCTTCACGATGGCATCAATGTAGCGCTGCGAGCCGCCGGGGATCGTCAGCCACGGCGGTCTCGTGGCAATGGTGGTCAGCAGGTGATGGTTCCACATGAAGCGCACCAGTGTTGCAGCAGGGAACTCCAGGCTGGCTTTGTCGGGCGAGGTGCTCCAGACTGCGGCCGTCATGGGTATGAGGTAGTCGTCACGGAAAGCTTGCGAGTAGCCTTCCCGGTCGAGGTACTCTCCCACACTCATCTCGCCGGCGTACTTTCTACGTTTGGCCGGTGAGCCAAGCCGCTGTATGCCACCCTCATCCTCGTCCGCGATCAGGTCAAGGGCAAATTGATTGAAGCGGATGATATCGAAGATCATCCTCCAGTGCCGCGGTCTGAACAGGTTCCGTCGCTGCGCGAAGATGCCTTGCGCTTCGCCGCTCCACTCGAATTTGCCGTGGTCCCTGGTCACCCCGAACGTCATCTCGGTGAGGGCCGTCTCGACGCCGACCTCCTCCAGGAAGCGGATGAAATTGGGGTAGGTGGCCGTGTTCATAACGATGAAGCCTGTGTCGACCGGGACTTCCCGATTGCCGTGTCGCCAGATTTGCGTGTTCGTGTGGCCTCCCAGCCGCGGCGATTTCTCAAAGACATGGACATCATATCCGCTGTCCTTGAGTGCCCATGCGGCTCCGAGACCAGCACAGCCAGAGCCCACGATGGCGATCTTCGGGCGATGCTCGACTTCCATGACCGCGGGCGCCATCTTCTTGGCGGATTGGCAAGCTCAATGGATCGGTCGCGTCCAGCGAAGTCCGTGATCCGAGGTAAAGACTGTTGGCTCCTCTTCAGAAGGTATAAGTCGCCCGTTACAGCAGGATGTTGATACATATGTAGGAGGCGAGTGGCCAATGAGCGGATGGATCATGACGCTTAGTGCGGATCGTTCCGGTTTGCCTGCATACACATCCGTGCGAAGGGCCAACAACATACTCCACGGGTCGCGTGGACACGAGAAAACAGACGACGGCCATGATCAGATGTCGTTGTTGACTACACAGCTGCCGGCCAGTACTTCTGCACAAACTCCACACCCTCCTTCACCCACGCCGTCTCCAACGTAGCCGCCTCCCCCGTGCCGAACGCATGGTTGTCAAACCCATGCTCGCCGTCCTCGATAGTGACATGAATCCGCGCGTCCGGCAATGCCACGTACAGCTTCTCCACGAAGCGGTGCGACCCTTCAGCCGGCACGGCGCTATCGTGCTTCCCATGCAAGATCCACATCGGCGGAAGCCCGGCTTGACTCACCGTACCGTCCTCGAGCAGCTCCAAAGGATATAATCCCCGATCATTACCAAGGAACTCTGCGGTACGACCTTGCTGGATGATCGACACCGTCAGTGGCACCCGCTCTGGTGGGTTCGCCGACGTGACGACCTCGGTGCCTTTCAACCCCGCGAGATGGTTGGCCAGGACCTGCGGCGGGATCTGCGGCGCCGGGGGATTGAAGAGCTGCTTAACGTAGGCCTGCGTATAGTGGGGATCCCGGAGGTCGAGCATGGGGTAATGCATGATGAGCGCCCGGATGGCCGAGGGTGCGGCCAGGGCCGAATGGAAGGCCAGGTAGCCGCCTGCGGATTCGCCGCTCACGAGGATGTTGTCGAGATCGACTTCGATGCCGGAGGGAAGGTGAGCGGCCAGGTTCCCGGGCTTGAGGAACCAGGCGTAGAAGTCTTTGATGTCCTCTAGGATCTCCCTGCCTTTGGCTTCCGGCATGAGTCGATAATCGACGGTGATGGCCACGGCATCATGCAACAGACAGAGATCCAGGACGAAGCTGGGATACCAGTCGGCGAAGAGCCGGCTACCCGTCACTAAGAAGCCGCCGTGGAAACGAACGTTCAGTGGGCGCTTGTTCTGGGTCGGCTTGTCGAGTGTGGACTTAGCGATCAATATTGACGCCTTGATCGGAGTCCCAGCGACGGTCTTGTAGGTGATGTCGGTGATGCTGAATGGTGCAAACTTAGGCGACGCAGCAGCCGCGCCCAGGGGTGAAGACGCTGTGCTCATGGCCATAGATGTAGAAAAGTCGAGGCCTGATCAAGCCTGTGCTCCGTGTATTGGAGTCGAAACGCTGTGACCAGCTTGTGAAAAGATTCGAGAGAATGCCACTTTATACCAAGACGACACACATCTGCATGGGCTCATCACCGTCAGTTGCGATATCTCCGAAAATGATTCATACTTGCAGTGTAGGAACAACGACGAGCTGAATCCAAGGTAAGCTTGGCGGACTTAACCAAGCTTCCGTTGTCCGTCGGACCCGAATGCTGTTCGCGACGATGAGGCGTCTGCTCTCAGTATCGTGTCGCTCTTATGGCCCTCAGATGGTATGAGTCAGCCAGGTCCAGTGACCGTTCAGCTCGTATATCGGAAGAGGACTAGTGTCTACAGCCTCGCAGTCAACGCCGCATGCAGCTCAATGAAGTGAGCGGACGACGTTCGCGAAGGGAGTGTGGCATGTCCTGCGTGGACTTCGTGGTATGCAAGATCGTGCAGCCCAGATTACTAGACTGCCCGGGCGCGAGGCTCAGAAGGTGCCCAGGGACCACCCTACCCCAGATCCAGCCGTTGTCATCAATCCCATGTATCATTCAAGCATTCACCAATCCCACTCTCTGGCCCGTCTTCATGCCCACAAACCCCCTGCGATCCCTGCCCGTCCTGCCCCTCCCCAGCCAATTATACTTCAGTGCCCCCGTCAGCCGATCCACGACGCCCTGGCCCACATCCCCCGTCTGGCAGCTCCCCAGCACGCACAAACACTGCAGCATCCGCGCCACCGTCTCCGTGACCTTCGCCGGATCGGTGAAGACCGGCGGCGGGGACACGGGCGGCGGCGCGGTCGCGCTGAAGGAACCCGGCGCGCCGCCCAGCGGCGAGCCGACGTGCGGCATGCTGGTCCCGAAGGAGCCGGCCGACGTGTTCGACGTCGCCCGGCTCCGGCTGGCCAGGCTGAAGGCGCCGCCCGAGGAGCTGCTCGCGGCGTCCAGCAGCGTCGAGCCCTGCGAGTTGAAGCTGCTCATGTGCGGGCTGAGGCTGCCCGCGGTGCCGGGCCGGTCGGCCCCCATCGTCGCAGGGTCGTTGCGGGCGTGTCTCCGTCCCTCCGCAGACGGGTCCGGGGAGGTGGCCGTGTTGATGCCTTCCAGGGAGAGTCGGCTGAAGGTCATCATCAGGCTCTCGTGTCGTGGTAGGATGACGGTGTCCCGGAAGGAGATGAGCGTGATGCGTCGGATGTCCAACTCCTCCCCCAAGGTGGGCAGCCGGACCAGCCCTCCCGCGGACGAGGGCCGCTCGTCGGACTTCAGGGACTCGGGCATGGCGCCCCAGAATTCCTGGGCCTCCCTCACCGTCATGATCACGCCCTTGCCCTTGAACTCCAGATCCAGCGGTAGGAAGACGGCCTGTAGAAAAGGCACGATGCTGCCCAGGACTGCGACCCAGATCTCCACCAACTTCGCCACCAGCCTGTCATCCGACACCCCCCTCAAAGTCTGTGACAGCGATATGAAGCCCGTCTGCAGCAGCTCCCGGACATCCTCTATCAGCATGATGGGTGACTTCCGCTGAATGCATCGCCTGATGTGCACGTTGACCAGCATGTTGAAGTCCTCGATCGGGGTCCGGAGGTCCTCGCCCGAGAATAGATTGAGCAGCCGTGCTTTCAGCAGCGGCCAGGCATCGTCGGGTCCAATCCCGGGCAGACCCATCTGCGCCCCGATACTGCTGAACGCCTGTTGGGAGACGGAGGGCGTGGCATCGCCGGCGAACGAGAAGACGCTCCCCGGTGGGCCCGATGGCGGGCCTAATGTCGTATCATACTGGCTAGGCCCGAGATGTTGCTCCGCCGGGGGGGCGATGGGCATGCTGTTCATGGCAGGTGCCAGGTCGTGCTTGGCTGCGGCCGCCGCGGCCTTTTCCTCCTTCTTCTTCTGAAGCAGAGCGCGGCCGCCGTGGCGCAGATCAAAGCCCGACATCGACTTGGAGAAGCTGTTCAAGCCGGGGGAATCAGGCGTGAACGAGTAGAGTGGCTGCGGCTTGTCCGGGTTCGTGGCCTGCGAGTTGGAATGAGCCGACGAGAGCGGCAGTTGCGACGGCTCGTCTTTGCCCTTGTGCTTCGGCCTAGACAAAAAGTGATGTCGTTTCTCCTTCTCCCTTTCACTGGACGTCGGCACGAGGGTAGACGTCGAAGCATTGGCGGAAGAGTAGATGGAGCTTGCACTCGAGCCAGCCGGGTCGATGAGGCTTGTGGTAGAGGCGTTGGCAAAGCCGCTGCGGAGAAGGCTGGTGCCAATCGTGCCCTTGCCCGGCGAGGGGATTGGAGGCACCACCCGGCCCTCCTTCTCCTTGGACAAGCTGATGTTCTTCGGTTTGGAGAAGAGTTTCATCTTGGAGCTCTTGCTCTTGGGCTCTTTCTCCGGGGGCGGACGACTCATAGGACCGGCCGGCGGTGGCTGCAGATTCGGCGACGGAAGCGGCGAACGGCCGTTGGGGAATGCGACATTCGCCGCCGTCGCCGCGGCCAGATGCCGCCCACCAAGCGACCCATTCGAGTACGGCAGGCCCCCCGCGGAGGAGATCTGGGGGCTGGACGTCGCGCTCGGCCGCCGGCCTCCGTCGCCCGCGGTGTTGATGGGCGCCAGGCCGGGATGCGAACGTTTGCGCTCATTGACCGCGGGCGGCGAGACGTGCATCATGGCGGCTTGCGCCGCGATCTGGGAAGCGCTGAGTCCGCTGTTGGGCAGTGACGGCTCGAAGTAGCCCTGGCTGTGCTGCCGCCGATGGGTGAACGTCGCCCCGGGCATGTTGGGCGAGGTGGTGCGTCCCGGGGCGTCGATGGACGTCCGGTACGGCGGTCGATTCAGCATTGCCAGACTGTTCGTACTCTGTGACGGCGTGCGGCCTCCGGAGGTTGCCGGCCTCTCCGCGCTCGTTTGCAGGTACGGCGAGCGCTTGATCACCGAGGGAGGAGGAGGCGGCATCTGCTGGCTCGCGGATTCGCTGGATGCGGTGGAGAGACTCGAATCGCTGCCAATGGACGTCTGCGACAGTGACGACTGCGACCTGTGGCCCGAGGGACTGTGTGGCCGTGGCGGAGGCCGCAGGGGCGGGAGGCCGTTACTCATGTTAGCGGAAGGGCAGATGGGTGATGCTGATAGTATGCTCGAAGAATCATGTTCCACTATCGCACCCACAGTCTACATTGGTCTCCTACGTGTGAATGCTTGTGTCGATGGTGGCAATGTTCCGCACGAGGCAACCTGGAGTGAGGCATGCACAGGTCGCGTCGTAGCGCCCCGCTAGTTGCGCCAAGCAGTGATTCACGTGATCACGATATTATCACAAGGAGTGCCATTAACATTGGGAGAGAATATTCCATTGCCAGACCTATCTCCCGCGTCAAAGCCCTTGGCCTCCCCACGAATGAAATCCACCTCGAAATGAGCGACTGAGGGTGAGCCTCCTCCAAGCCACCGCTCCTCACCCATCCCCCAAACCCCAGCCCCCAGATTCTCCCCCCGCTGATCCGTCCGAAGACAACACCAGCTCAGGGAGGCAGACCGACCCAACACTCCGCAGGTGGGAGAGGGATTACCCAATAAACAGCCGCACAAAACAACACATCTCTCTCTTCTCTCTCAAGAATTCACGCTCGTTACCAAGTCAGCAACGGGCCCTGCCCGACTCCCGTACAAGCGTGCCGGAACACAAAACTTGGCCGCCAAGAGCGGCAAGTGAGGTTTCGGCAGCGACGAGGAGCGGATACGCAAGGGCCCGGCGAGTGAGCGAGTCATGCCCAAGCCCGGCCCCGAGAGCAGAGCTCATCAGGGGCAGGGGGCTCCTGCCATGCTCCGGCATGCATGGCAGCAATTGTCCGGCCCATGCGGCGGGACCCCGGTGTACCTCGACTCTTGTGCACCGCCCGCGTAATCCGCCATGGGGGGGCTCCGGCGCGCGGGGGGTCGACTGCATCTGCCGGACGGCCTTGGGGCCAAGCCACGCAAAGGCTCGTCACGACGAGTACCAGTCCACCCCCGGGGCGGGGGAGCGCGCCCAAGAGCAAGAAAACGGCACGCGGTGTCAAGACCGAGCAGCAGCCGAGAAACCCACCGCAATTATGGCGGGATGGAAGGGGCGCCGAGTGCCGCGACATTACCCGGAAATACATTCGCTCTCCTGTCCCTCTCAGGCAACAGATTCCAAGCCAGAGACTCGAGTGCGTCCAGAACCAGCGACCGGTCGTCGGTGTCGAGGCTCGATGGGTGTCAAGAGTCGCACTTGCGTTCCGTCGAGGAGGGACGCGGAGAGGGTTTCGCAAAACGCGCTTAAATTTTGATAAAAACAAAAACAGGTGCAGCGCACGACGCAAGAACACTTGCACCTCGAACGCAGTTTGGGGTTCGCAGATGCCAACTCCCGGGAGGGAGCTGCGTGGTGCTATCTACCATCGAACTCGCGGACCCCTCCCGCGCGAGAAGTGCAGCAG
This sequence comes from Teratosphaeriaceae sp. CCFEE 6253, assembly GCA_033119285.1. NCBI lineage: Eukaryota > Fungi > Ascomycota > Dothideomycetes > Mycosphaerellales > Teratosphaeriaceae > Teratosphaeriaceae sp. CCFEE 6253. Next base: position 41,265 of record JAWDJV010000039.1, on the reverse strand, counting down.
GAGGGCGGAGGAGGTAGAGGGGAGACCCGACACCAGCCAGGTCGGGCTCGTTCTGACTTTCAGAGGTAGCCGGACCGCTCACCGCGGGGATCCCGCTGTTGACGCAGGCGCGGCCCAGTGCACGATGGGCCGCGGAAGGTCAGGCGCGGGACTGGCGGGCCAGCCATGTTGACACTGGCCTGTCAACGGTGAGGGTCGGCGAATGGATTCGGGGATTTCTCATCATAGGATCGTGGATTTGGGAATGGATTCGGTGGGTGTGGTGACGTTGGCGAGGTGAGGTGGTAGTCGCCGTGGCTCGACGCGCGGACGTGCGTGGGCCGCCGCGTGGCCGCATCGACGTTCGAGCCGTTCACGCTGCCGAACTTCTCCGGGTTCGGGGAGAAGCCGGTGTGCATGATCGGGGAGGTGGCGCTGTGCACCTCGAAGGTCGGCAGGGGATGCGGCGTCAGGATGTAGGGCTGGCCGTAGTACTTGTTGGCGCTGTAATCACCCGGCTGGCCGGTGGCCTGCTCGTAGGTCGGCACCCGCGGCGCGGCGCCGACCGGCAAGCCGAAGTCGTCGAGCTCGTGCTCCTGGGCGTGGTCGGCGGACGATGAACGGCGTTTGGCCGGCGCAGGGCCGACGTAGACGCCGCCATCTCCGCCTTTGTACATGAGAAAGCATGCCCGGCCCAGGCCGATGCACGCAATCAGCACCCAGATGAGGAGCACGCAGGTCGAGATGATGGCCTCCTGGCGGATGGCTCTCGCGATGGCGTCAGTCACGTGATAGACCGCGTCCGCAATCGCATTGGCTGCGCCGCCGTTGGCACCAGTCGCCAGGATGTCGTGCTTGGACCCGCTGACCTTCTGCACCGTTCCGAGGCTGAAGGTGTCGTTGGCCAGCAGCGGGAAGTCGACGTGTGCGTTGTCGCTGACCCACGTCAGGCCCTTCTCAATCCCGGCGATCTTGAGCAGCACCAAGCAATTCAGGACCTCGAGGATCGGATCGTACAGGACCGTGCCGCCGAACGTGATGTTCAGAGCGTCGACCATTCCGTCTACGAACAGATTCAACGTGCTGTTCACAGCATGGGTGGTTGTATTCACCCAGCCGAACACATCGTCGTTGATCCTGGTGTTGGTGTCGTTGATGATGGCGTTGGTCCCGACAGCCCACTGCTCGCTGGCGTTGTTGAGCGACGCGATGACCTTGTCCGAGAAGCCCACCACTTGGTTCTCCAGCGTCGGGATCTCTTTCTCGATGGCCTTGAGCAGGATGTATTGGCAAAGGCAGGCCAGCAAGCCAGCGATCGCCAGCGAGAGCACGAAGAGCGCGGGCACGGTGGTCGCATACGCAACGCTCCACCTGACCAGCGTCTTGCGCCGGAGCGACTTGAACGGCTGGGCGAGCTTGAGTCCGGCGGTCGAGGTGTAAGGGCGCGAGACGAGGTACACGGCATCCATGGAGTCGTGTCCATCCGTCTTGACCAGCTGCGCCCTCTCCTGCATAAACTTCCAACGTCGGATCTCGCGATACGCCATGGGAATGATGGCCAGGATAGCGAGGATGATGAGCACGACGAGGAAGATCTTCTTGGCCAGGCGGCCAATGGCTACTAGGTCGTCGAAGAAGTCGTTGACGCCATCGTTGTCCGAGCAGAAGGTGAGTTGCTGTTTCTCGGGCACGGGGAACAGGCTCCTGTCCATCGTGTACTTTGGCAGGCTCTCATTGAGTAGTTTCTTGACCTCCTCGAACGGGAGTTTGATCGCGTTGTTCGTGAAGTTGTTCACCTGCGCAAAGGTCGGGATGGAAGAGTTCAGCTTGTCAAGGCCTTGGTCGTATCCCGCAGGTAGCTCCAGGCCATTGAGCTTGGCGATCTCGCCGGACAGATCGACGGTGGGTGGTGTGGGCTTCTTGCCAGTGAAGAGGCTCTCGATCTTGTCCACGTCAGACAGGAATCCGTTCATGGCCTTCTGGAAGTCGCCAGCCACATCGCCCAGGTCATGTCCGACATCCTGGATCGTGCTGTTGAGAAAGTTGCCCACGTCTTCGGCGACAGCGACAGCGACGTGCAGGCTGCCGCTGACCGCGAGGGTGATGAGGCAGACGTAGGTCGAGGTCAGCAGGTTGATGATGAAGACCACAATCTCTTCGACGCCCGTGACGCTAAGGATCAGCATCTGCATCAAGCCGTTGATCGCCTTCTCGATGCCCGCGGCGGAGAGCTCGTTGACGCCGTCACTCATGTAGTAGGGGATGCTCGCCATCGCCGAGCCCACGTTCTCCACCGAAGTGCACATGCTCAGAGCCTCGCGCCTGGCCGAGCCCAGATTGTCGTCGAGGCTCGCCAGGGCGAAGAGAGTGCGGATGAGCACGAGTAGTAAGAGGACAGTCCATCGATTAATCCTGCGACACCATTAGCGATCGTCTCATGAAGAGGGTATCTACCGGTTCGAGTCCACCCACCAGGTCTGTGAAAGTCGTGCGTTTAAGCCCAGGTAGGGGGTCAGGTATGGTTCTTGGTGCGAGGGAGGTCGTGATGCAGCCTGCGCAGCGTAGTAGTCGCGCATCTCATGATCGCCAGCGGAGAGAGATGGAGGCGCAGGATCGGGGTTGTGCTGCCGGTCCTCTGAGGAAGCCATGACGGCCGGCGGTCGCGAAAGTCGTGATGCGTCTGTGTGTGCGCCTCGGTCTCAGTATGTCTGTACGTGTGTGCGCCAACCAGTGGCGATGCGGTTGCGCTGTTGATGAAGGGGACTGCGTGGGCGTGGAGGTGTCGCAATGCAAGTGCTCGGTGACTCTCGCGTGATTATGAGATTACTACAGTGAATGGGATGAGGTCCGTCACGCTTCGCGGAAAATGCATGCACAAAGGGAATTCGTGGCGTCGTGGGAGTTCGAGATTGGGGGGAGCGGGAAGAAAGCGGACAATGAAGGTCGACAATAGCAGAGCCTGTCGGCCGCTTCACCGCAGCACGTGAGATGAGGTTACGCACCATGTTATCGTCGGCGCGGCCTGTCATGCGACCGCGAAGATGGAGTGTCCATGTGGTCTGAAACGACGACGCATCTTTCCCGAAGGCGTTTCGAAAGCCGCGGGCCAATCATGGCCGACCCGGATCGGAAGAGGGTGAGGCACAGCGCTTAACGGCCGGTGCGAGACCAGTCGTCCTTGGTCTGCTATCCTGGCCGACACCTGACCTGGATGGACACGGACACGGCCCAGCGCTTCGGGCGCTGTGGTGGTCGAGAGGAGCGGTCGCTGATTGTCGTTGCGCTCGGCCGCTCCTGGACAGCGCGCGAAGGCTGTCCGGTCGCAGTGTGTCGCGCGCAACCGGGAGTCCCGTTCCGTGTAGCGCATCCAGTCCGTCGGCCAGTTGCTAGACCGTTGTGCCCCCGGAGGCACTCCTCCCACCCGCCGTCACGGCGACGAGGAGTGCCTCGGGGGAGAGCAGAGGATGGCGGTCGGGCACCAGCCTTACCTTTAACCTTGGGACAGATGTGGCGTTCCGCGCTAGCTCGACCAGATCTCGGGAATCCAAGTTAGTGTGGTGACGCGTGACCTCTGAAGCGACTCCCGCGCGTACCGTCTCATCTCTCGGTAGCGCTTGGCACATCATGTGCAGACCTCAAGCAGCATCACCATGTCCCCGCTCGTTGCAATACAGCATGCCTTCGTCTTGCTCAGAGGTGTGAGAGGGTGTGGCTGGGGTGCCGAGCGGCGTCGCGGAGCCGAAGCCTTGGCGAGCAGACGACCTCGACGTCCCCTCCTGATTCGTGCGAAGCCCACATGTCCAGCGACATGTCTGCCGGCGTGGGGCATGGCCATTGCGAACGCGGACGGGCTCACTGGCGTCGACAGTGCGAATGCCACCCGAAGTCGACGCAGTGCGCGCCACACTCGCGACACCCTGCTCCCCAGCGGCCCGACCGCTCTCCTCCGCCGGCCACGGTGTTCACGAACCTGGCCGTCCCTACAGCACCTGATTCGTGGCGCTTCTCGCACGACCGTCGGATCGCGTAGCGATTGACTTAGTCCCACTGCTATCGCGAGTCCGCTGGCATTGGGCTGTGCAACGTTCGCCGCGTGCACGCTCCACGGCAGTCAATGACAACAACCACGCACCCCGGATGCCACTGGCGAGCAGGGTTACTGCGAGACCCCGAGGAAGTATGGTGTAGGGTCGTTGAGTGTGGATATGTCGTATCTCTTACCGATCGGTCACGTCACAGGCGTGGGTTATAGCCAGAGGGACCCACGATGGATGGTGTGCAGCTGCACAGGCGTGTCCACTCGGACTAGAGGGGCACTCGACTGGCAAGTTGATCGTTTCATCTCTGCTTACTCACTAGTGCGTCCGCTCGACGTATGCAACGCAAGTAGGCAGTAGTGCGAGCGCGCCGGGCTCGCTGGAGCGATCGCCACTGCTCCTGCCGACCCGTCGAGCACTCACTGCCGCTCACCCTTCACGTCACGCCCGTCTCGGCTCACTCGAGCACGTTCTTAGCCGCTCTTCCGAGCGCCATATTTGAAGACCTAGCACAACAAACTCCTTCATCAAGCACAAGAACATCGACTCCATCAAACTTCGCCACCTCCGCTTCCTCTTCGGCCACAGCCTCTTGCACATCAGCACCCTTCAAGGCAACAGACACACCAGGCAGCAACGGCGCTGGTTTGCGAGAGCATCCAAGTTCTGCCGTATGCGCCTCAGGCCGTCGACCTATCCGAGTTCGGCGGCACAATAACAAGGGTGGTGCTGGGGACAGCATACATCGGCCATCAGTCAGCATCAACGAACGATCGCAGAGAAGGAATCACTGGTAAGTCGCTGTCTACGAACTTGGCGAGAATCGGTGCGTACTTTTCGTGATACTTTGATTGTCTGACGCAGTTGCCTGCGGACTCGAGCATTCGGCTTCGGGGGACGCGATACTGCTGTTTATGCTCGGCCTCTCCGCCTCGATTGGGAAGCTTCCTACCGGATGCGCCCCTTGGTGTGCTGGTGCACATTGTGTCGTAGTACGCAAGGCCCCCGGCGCACCACCGGCACTAAAGTACTGTGGGGTCTTCTCACACAGCGGAGCGCTGACAGCCTCTGCAGCGGTTTGTGTCCTCCAGCGTAGCGACGCTCGATCCATTGCCTGCGAGAGGTGACGACCTCGCAGGGCTCGCGCAAACTATCAGGTAAGTATCATGGCCCTTTTTTGGCCCTCTGACCCTCGTGACTGGGGACGTGACCATGGTGCTCCGGCGCCGTGAGTGCCTGTCAGGTTCTTCAGCAGCGCTTTCTGGACGGCCAGCTAGACCGCACAAAGCCGCTTGCTAACAAGCATTGACCTTGCGATACTAATGACGCCGCTTCGCAGCTCAGCAAGCAATCTCGCATCCCACCGCTATCCGCCATGCAGCCTCCGCCAAGGTCCACCGGCTCAAGGTCCTGGCGTGCGCCTCATACGCCAGTGCAGCCCTATCGCCACGCCAACTCATACCATCGCAATGTTCAAACTCTGACGGCGACCTCGCCGGCGTATCGCCGAACGAGCAACAAGCTGCAGCTCAACGAATCCCGGAAGAAGATCTGCCAGAAGTCTCCCTTCTGGCACGAAGACTTCGACCTGCCGCAACACCGGGACGACTGGAGAGCCGGTGAGTCACGCAGGCAGCAGGCCCGCATCGACCGCACACGTGCCGCAGCGTCGGAGAAGGCCCGGCTGGAGCAGGAGACCGGCGAGCCCTTCCCACCACTCCCCCCACTCCGCCCGCTCTTCAACAACAAGGTCCTGCTTGCCCAGCCCGACGGCAGCCTGAGCGCCGTCCTCGCCCAGAAGACCCTCTTCTGCCCGGCCTGGCAAGCCGCGAAAGACGACATTGCGCCCTGGCCGCAGAAGCACGAGATGGACTACGAGGGCGAGAGCCGGCTCGCGACGGACCGCCTGCACCGGCGCTTCCTGCCCCTCCCGCGCGTGGAGACGGACGCGAGTATTAACTGGCAGCACCGCGTCGCGATCCCGCAGTATTCTTTCGAGGAGTACTATGCGACCTTTCCTAAGAGCTGGGCCAATCCGCTCGGGGTCAGCTGGGAAGAGGTCTTCTTCCGCGCGTACCGCGTCGCGGAGCTCGAGTTCACTGATCCTGTGACGGATGCAGTGGATGGGGAGGGCTGGCATGCGGTCGGTAGGTCGCTGATGGAGGCACTGGAGCCGCGGGATCAGTGGGTCTAGGTCTCTCTACTTTCGCACCGTCAATCTCTGGAGCATGCATGCACTTGTGCACGGTGTCGCAATTCAACATGCGGCACCCGTTCGTGGGACGCTCCAACGGTTCCTACATCGACCGCGGGAGCACTGCAATCAGCACAGCAGGGCGATCACACCATGATGTGCGCCATCACGACCATCGTCAACGACGACTAACGACTGCTTCTTGCGCGCGACTTGGAATCGAAAAGCATAGCGATGCATCAGCGTGGAGTTCGGGGGCATCATGTCTGGATATCTACGAGCAAGTTGCGTTTTCTCTTTCATGCTTTTCTTTCGTCTTCATGCTACTATCACGAGAGGAGCAGGGGGAGACCAAGATTGGGGCTCTCGAATTATGGATAAAGTCAGCGAGTACCAATAAGCGAATGTCGATATGCAGATGCTTGTGCCACAGACCTCAAATCCCGGTGTGCTACCAGTGACGAAATGTGAGAGAGTGAGAGTAGAGGATGCAGGAAACGCGAATGGACCGATCCTACCTGCGCCCGCCAAACTCCGAACGGCTTACCTCGTACCATTACACCGCTGTCTCGCCTACAAGTAGTTCCGCATAATCTTCTCACACGCCGCATTCATCTTCGCCATCTTCCCCATCTGCTTCTCCGCCCCCTTCTGCTGCCGCACCTCCGGCCTCCTGCTAGCAATTTGCTCGCGCTGCTGCCTCGCGGGCCGCGGCCCAAGGCTGTCACGAGCAAGCTGGCGAGGCAGCATCGGGAAGCCGTTCTCGTTCATGGCCAGCACGGGCGCGGGGACGATCCCCCGCGTGAAGCGGCGGGGATCCGTCGGGCCGGGGGAGGGCGGTAGGCTCTTGTCCGCGTGCATCTTGCGGGAGAAGTTCCGCGTCGGCGCTGCTGCTGCTGCGACGGGCTTGCGCTTGATGGAGAGCGGTAACGGCTTGGCGGGCGCCTGGGGTGGGATCGAGGATCGGGCAGCTGGTGTTGAGTTGGTGGGGCGTGCTGGGCTGGGGAAGGCGAAGCTGTCGAAGCAGCCGGACTCGATGCGAGAGTAGTGTTGCCTGTGCGCCGCGCTGTCCGCGAAGTCCGGTGTGCTCGGTAGAGTCACGTCGAAGACGCCCGACTCGATGCGGGAGTAGTGTTGCCTGTGCGCCGCGGTGTTTGCGAAGTCCGGCGTACTTGGTCTCGTCTCGTCGAAGAGACCCGACTCGATGCGGGAGTAGTGTTGCCTGTGCGCCGCCGTATCTGCGAAGTCTGGCGTGCTCGGGCGAGTCACGTCGAAGATGGCCGACTCGATGCGCGTGTAGTGCTTCCGATGGGTCTCCTTGTCACCGCTGTCGAAGTTCGGCATGTGCGATCCCAATGTCGACGAAGACGAGAGGAGGGAGAGCGGCGCTCGGAGCTCCTCGGCCGAGGCGTAGGGGTTGAACGGGGCACCTGTGAAGGAGACATACAGGAGATCCTTCGGCGTGTAGGTCTGTCTTGGGTTGGCTGGACGCTGTGGGAGTGGCTTGCGCGCGGCTGGCGAGGGTTTGCGGGAGGGAGTCGCGATGGCGCCCCCGGTCAAGGCCAGTAAAGCCTCGGTGCGGTTGATCTCGGTCTCTGTATCGCTGTCAGCGATCGTCTCCCAGTCCGAAGCGCCATCGCTGGTGAGCGAAGGAGTCTTGGCGATGAAGGGTAGTGCTAGGCTGGCCTGAGAGGATTCGCCAGACTGTGCAGGGGCTTCCTTGGGAGCCTGTGGCTGTTGCTTGACCCCATCGAGGGTGTTGCAGAAGACCTTGAAGTTCTGGGCCGTGCTCGGGGCGTGCGAGGCCTCGATGGACATGCGGTACAGGCTCTTCGGGTTGACCTTACCTGTCAGATCGCTTAGGACGGACGCATTGTCGCCAGCGTTCGCCGAAAAGTGCCTCTCGTCGTTGGTCGACCACTCGTCCGATGCATTGCTGTCGGTGGTCATCGGGGTCAGCGCCTCCGGGAGGACTGCAGCCACCGCTGGGTGCGTGAACAGGACGGACTGTCGGTCCTGCGATGGTTGGCTGTCTGGCCCGAAGTAGCTGTGGATGTTGTAGCGCTTGCCGGATGACGTATGACCGATGACTTCCACTTGAGGCGAGTCGATGAACAACTGGCTGTGGGTGGGAGAGGCCACTTGATCGCTCATTCTCGCAGGTACGAAGGACCGGCGAGAGCGCCTGAATGAGCGGCGGCCGAGCGTTGTACGGCGCTTGGAGGCCGAAGCCGAGATGTTGGTATGGCCGAGCTGGATTCACGGGTGTGAGAGAACCCTCCCTTCGCCGCAGCGAATGCTCGCTTCGCAGACCGAGCGACGCGCTTGACCAACTGCTTGATGGCAGCACGCCTACTGTACCGGACCTTGCTATGGATCGAAGCGGGTCTTGTCGATCGCCGCTGATAGGAGAAGGAGCAAGGGTCTTGCGGCGAGAACGGGTTGTCGGCAGGATCTAAAGCTCCCATCGTGAACGGTCGGGCGCGTGAAGACGAGGTCTGGTGCTGAGAGGTGCTCGGCGCGGGTTCGTTGAAGATGGCGGAGAATGTCGTGGTTGGACGTGTGGTCGCCATTTCCGTCTGGTGTCTGAGGTCGGGTGGTATGGTGCTGAAGTTCGCCTGCGATCTTTTTGGATATAGTAGAAATGTGGAGTTGGACCGGCCAACGTGTATACTGGTGTGCTTGTAGGAGATGGAATGAGTGTTTTGGGACTTCACGTGAACCTTCAGCTGCGCTGGAGAGAGAGGAAGCCTTCCGACGCCCAGACGTGGGTATATGCCAACCGAGGGTCAACAAAGAAAAGCGCGAACAACGCTGGATAGACAAAGGGATACACCTACCGTGACTTCGACATTGTGCGTGACAATGTGCAATTGTCCACTCGCAACAAAGGCAGTGCGGGAAAGAGTCGCCATGACGCGCTGCGATGCGATGCTGTTCTTCAACAGCTCATTGTCGTTGCGTATCGACCGTGATGCAGTGCAGTGAGCGTCGCCGAGCCACGTCGTCTGGCGCCCTATTGGTACCGGCCATCGCAGTGATTCCTGGTAATACTAGTAGCAGCTCAGCAGCGTGCCCGGGCGTGAGAGTCGCCAGCGCTGTCTCTATGTGACTCGGCCGCACCGTGTCTCCAAGTCGCCAAGATGGACTTCTCATCGGAGGACGTGCCGTACAGTGGGCCCCGGTGGTGTAGCCGTGACTCTTGATATCTGGATCGTCGTGAGCCAGTTGGCATGTTACTCAGTGGACTCGTGATCGTCTCCTTCATCTTCCCGCCCATATTCCCTGCGAAAGTCCTCCACGGCTCTCGTTCACGGGCCTCTTGGCCACCCGGCCTTGCGCCTTTACGCCCTCCACCACCTTTTCCAGCCCAGTCTCCACCACCACGCCGCCTACAATCATCTCTGCCAGGACGGCATGCAGCGTCTCGAAGTTGAAGATGAGGTCCAGCTCGCACACGTTCTCGAAGAGCCTGTCCAGCGCTTCGACATAGACCTGCACCAGGTCCAGGAGTGCCAGCGGTGATTCAGTCGAGGTCGAAATGACGATGAAGTAGAGTGTAGCGTAGTGTCGGTATGTCACGAGCGAGGGGGCATCGTTGTGCTCGGTGTTGGAGCGCGAGGACGGTGCGAGTAGAGGTGGAAGCGGAAGGAAGTTGCAGCTCGACGGTGGGCGGGCGGCGACTAGGGTGAAGATCTCGGAGAGCAGACGCTGCTGGACTGCCGTGTCCTGCGAGGCGTGTCAATGCCTGGAACACCAACCCCTGAGCTGGTTGCGTGGTTGCGTACGAGCTGGGTGTAGAACTTGGTCAAGCGCGGCTGCCCGTTGTTGTTGAATACAAGCACAGCGTTGATCATGTTGCACATTTGGGCAATGTATGCGGTCGAAGTGGGATGTGCTTCCTCCGTCATTCACAGCAAGGAGCCGATAGCTAGCGCCCTTGCATGGCTGACCATTCACATTGAGAGGCGCTAAGGCAGCGCAGTCGCAAAGATGCAGCCATCCATTAGCGGTGCCGAATTTCGCACCAGTGGCAGTTACTGTGACACTCGAAAGGAAGTTGAGCCTACATGTACACTGGCTCGAGACCGAATCCTGAGCTGACAGCGCACGGCTGTAGATGGCACGATCGCTGCCCGAAGGATCATAGCCGTCCGGTTCAAGTGGCCAAGGGAGCCGCACACATGGGCTACTGTATGGCTCTGCAAAGTGAACAAAGACTACTCTGCCTTCAACAGCCCAGCTTGTATACGAGTCCGTCATGGCATCTCAACCGACACAGGCTTTCACCATCGACGGCGGCTGCAGCTGCCGCGCAGTTCGCTATAGAATCATCGTGCCGGCTCTCGAGGATCGCATAGCCAACCCTTACAAAGCCGCTGGATCAGATGCCGGCGACCTGCGGCTACCCATGTTCTTGATCTGCCACTGCAACGGATGCCGCATCGCCTCAAGTGGCATCGTGCTGGCTGCTATTGCCGCCGATCTGAGCACCGTTGAGGCGAGCATGGGCGACACAGGACACAGAGACAATGGGGAACCTATCTGGCGACCAGCATCAGAAGTCTTCGACAAGAAGCGCGTCCTGGCGGACACGACCTCAGCACTCGCCGTCTACGAGAGCTCGCCACTGCGATCACGCTGGTTCTGCTGCCGCTGCGGGACGCCCTTCGGTTACAGCATCGACGCCGAGCACCCGGCCTATACTGAGTGGAAGTGGCCGCCCATGTTCGACATCTACATGGGCACGGTGGACCGTGCGGATCTGGAGCACGAGTGGATGCAGCCGGAGCGTCGCTTATGGTGCGAGCCTGGCGTCCCATGGATTCGGAGGATGATTGCTGAGGGTACGGATGCGAAGGGTCTGCTCTCTTCGCCCGGGCCTGATATCACTCAGACCTGGGCGGAGCCGTGAAGGGAGCAAAGCATGAAGACCACGCAGTCGACTCGGAACAGTATTCAAGTGTCAGAAAAGATTTGCTTCGTCATGCTGCCTGCCGACAGACCGCTCCAGGGTATGTCATATGTGCATGTCTGGCGGTGTAGATGATGTGAGTGGCCGTATCGAAGTGGGTGTGTCAGTCATATCTTTGCCGATGATATCTTCCACCTTAACCCGAGAGGTAAATATTGCGAAAGTCTTGTCAGATTTTGTAGCCAGAATGTGTCGAAGTTGAAGTGGGAGTCGAGGTGGCGCGGTGGCCAATGTGGCCATGCGGCGCTATGTCGGAAGCCTTGACCTCGACTTGTGCTCCACGACTTTTTGAGCTTCGCCATCATCAGATCAACATCCCATCCCCGACGAACTTCAAGAACGAATCTGCACCTCCTTTCCCGATCGCCAGCCCAGTCTAGACTCTCCGCGCATTCTCTCCGCACATTCAGCATGATCCAACGGTCCCTCCTCCGATCGCTGGAAAGCGCTACGCGATCACAATCTTTGCATCTCGCCCGACGATCGTACACCACACCTTTCAACGCCTCTCGAACACTCTCGCCCACAACTTCGCGACAACTGCAAGGGCGAAGATGGTACTCTGAGGCCGCGGCGGAGGCAAAGAAGGAGACCGTAGAGGACCAGGCAGATGCGCAAGGCTTGGGAGACAAGGCCACGAGCGCGGCGAAAGACGACGCCAAGCAGAAGGAGCTAGAGGCGAAGAACAAGGAGGTCATCGATCTGAAGGACCGGCTACTGCGACAGGTGGCGGACTACCGAAACCTCCAGGAGCAGACGAAGCGGGAAGTCCAGGCCGGCCGAGACTTTGCCCTGCAGCGCTTCTCCAAGGACCTGCTAGACTCCATCGACAACCTCGACCGCGCGCTCGGCGGCGTGGAAGCTGGGAAGCTCGAGGGCGCGCAAGCCAATGCAGACCTGGTCTCGCTGCACTCGGGTCTGAGGATGGTGGAGACGATCTTGATGGCCACGCTGAAGAAGCACGGCATGGAGCGCTTCGACCCGGCGGAGACGGCGGAGCAATTCGATCCGAACAAGATGGAGGCTACGTTCCAGGCACCGCAGCAGGGCAAGGAGGACGGCAGTGTGTTCTACACGCAGCAGAAGGGTTTCACGCTCAATGGAAGAGTACTGAGAGCGGCGAAGGTGGGCATCGTGAAGAACTCGTGATGGGATGGAGGTGTATCGATGTGATTGGGTCAAGAAGCTTGCAATATGTGTGATTAAAAGGATTGGCAGCTCCGTGGGTGAGCTGCTTGTACATTCTCCGCTTTCGCCACTGTCTGGTGGTCACGGCGGCATCGACCAGCATAGCGCTCGGCGCGTGTACATTAGATGTATCAACTATCATGCTCATTACTCGATCACGTGGCGTGTCAGATGTCAAATCATTGAGACACCGTTGCGGGGCCAAGACATTACCCAAACGAGCAACACACATGACCGAAAGAAGAAGGGCAGGCCCGAGAGCGGGCCGCTCGGAGGAGTCGGCATGTCTCGTCGGCGGTGGTGAGAGACTCGGACCATCGCGACCTCGAGTCCCACCCGCAACGGCGTGGAACGCTCCGCTGTGCACCGCACATGTCACCAGGTCTCGACTCCATTTTGTCAGTTGACAAGACCCGTGGTTCGCGGTAAGTCTGATCTTGGGGATCGCAACAGCCGAGCCAATTGCGTGGCCGAAGTGCCGAGGCCGGGCGACATCCAGCCTCATCCGATGTGGGCGGAGCTGAACTCCACGCGGCCCAGACCCGCCGCCTTATCGCAGCCCGAGAGCGCATCGGTGTGGTCGGATGGATTCATGCACATGCATTGATACTCCCTCTCTTCCAGGTTGCCTTCCGTCGCCTGTACCGCTCCGCCCTCATCCACCGACTCACTCGACCTCTCGAAGCGAGCCCGCGCCAGCCTGCGACCACCCGGGAGACGTTGATGAAGTGAAGATGCAGCCGTGTTCTGCCGGGTCGACACAGGACACGACGACACCTCAGGAGTACCCCTAGGACTGGCGACCGGCCTCAGGCGGGCGCAGCGATGGTTGCGCTCACCGTGGAGTCTTGGATCTGGTATGGCTTTGTGCTTGCGATCGCGGCATCGAGGTTGTAAGTCTGGCCGAGACTAGCGCATTACCAGCGCATACACAAGGAGCGCAGAAAGCTGATGGCTCTCGGGGACCAGCGTCTCGCGCCGCATGACGTTTGGCTCCTTCAAATCATTCCAGCTCGATGACTACCTGATGCTGGTAGCGCTCGGCTTCTACACGACCCTCGTGGCCAGCATCAACATCGTCCGACACACGAACTCCAATCTTCTGCCGCCGGGCTACGATGTCACACATCTCTCACAGGAGGACATTCAAGAGCGCACATACGGCAGCAAATTGATCTTGGTGGTGGAGCAATGCCAGTGCTGCACGATCTGGCTGGCCAAGGCCTGTCTGCTGACCATGTACTTCCGCCTGACCACGTTCCGCAAGGAGAATATCGCCGTCAAGGTGCTGTGCGGCTACGTCGCCTTCGGCTTCGTCTTCATGGAGATCTTCTACTTCGGAGTATGGTGCCGACCCTTCAGCAATTACTGGGCCGTCCCGACGCCCAACATTCAGTGCGACGCCGCGACGAACCATCTCATCACCAACGCGGTCATCAATCTCTCGTCGGACTGTGCGATGATCGCGATCGGCCTGCCGATGTTCGTCCGTCTGTCCTTGCCGTGGCGGAAGAAGGTCCCGCTCATCGGTATCTTCTCGCTGGGCATATTTGTCATCCTGGCCGCGATTCTGAACAAGGTCTACTCCTTCAGCGAGCCCTTTGGAAGCCTATGGACCTACTGGTATGTTCGCGAGAGCTCGACAGCGCTGTTGGTAGCCAATCTGCCGTACGTATGGACGTTCTGGCGCAGGATCGCAACGGGCACGGAGTCCGTTGACGGTATGTCACGCCGGGCCAGCGCATCGCCCGAGGACGCCTTTGGTCGCGGCGAGAAGGAGATGAAGCGCAAGGAATCATTGCAGCGAAGTCCCAGCGTGCCGTGGCATAAGACTCTTGCCGACAACGGCGGCGGAGCAGAAGGTCTCGAATTGGGCAGGCCGGCCAAGCGCCGAACAGCGAGCGGCATGACATTGGACGAGATCTTGAGGGAGAGCAAGACCGATCTCACAGCCGACGAGGAGATCTCGCCCATCACGCATCCGGGCTTGTTCTTCTCCAAGCAGGGCAGATCCGCCAAGAGCACCAACAGCTCGCTGGCGGAATTGCAAAGCGCCGTTGTGCCCGAGGATGCTAGAAAGAGCGTCATGCGGCGGCAGTCCATTTCCGATCACCAACAGCAAGACAGCACGCAGGTGTCGTCATCTTTCCAACTGTCGTTGAGCAGCGAGAAGTCGGCAGGATCGTTCATATGAAAGCGGCGTGCGATGTCGCGCGCGTTCCATTGGTGAGCACCGGCCCAGCACTTCAAGGCCCTGGGACCCTTGGCGAGACTTCCCTCGCACATCGGACTTCCGGGGTCACGATCTGGGGCCTAGGTGGATCGTGGGAGAGGATGAGGCCGCCTCTCATGAAATAATGACGCTATGATGGCGATCGACGGACAGGCCAAATCGACGCGCTCGGGAACTTACGGGGAAGCGGTCCACCATTTGACACCTGGGACGTGCTGGAGCGGGTCTTGACAGGCCGGTCGAGGACCCTGGCCTGCGTGTGAGCGTTGTTGGCGATACAGTCCCTGGTCCTTCTGATGCGATGATACCCCATTCTCCGTTCTCCGTTCTCCGTAGCAAGTACGGAGTAGGAAGTTTATCGAGTAGATTAGAGTTACGTCAGGGTGTCAGAACACAAATTGTCGACGCAGGTCCAGTGCATTGCGTTAAGCTTATCCGCCGGCATCCCATGGCTTCATGATCACCACAACGACCACCGACCCAGGACAGCTGCAGGCCAGAAGCGAACGTGGATGGCCAGGTTGACGCCGTGCTGGGGCACCTCGTCGGTGTTCCCCCATTCTCGCGTCCATCATCGCACCCACGTGCAAAAAGTAGAAGATAGGAGTGACCCTCTCAACGGCAGGACGGCGGACTTCCAGGCCCCTGTTCAATTATTCCCCGAGACTCCACTGTCGGCAAAAGCTAAGGAGGACCCCTTGGCCGCTCGCGCTTGAGCAGCAGGTCGGTTCCTTCAGCGATGCCGATCGACGCACAGGAGCTCTCTCCGTCGTACATGACGGCATGCATGCTGTGTGAGAGCGATGAAGCATGCGGTCGAGCTGCACAGGCGTGCTTCGTCGACGGACGTTGTGTTACGGCTGGGGAGGCCGGACGGTGGCTTGTCCCGGCTCCGCTGATTGGCTGGACGGGCGAGATTAGACTTCGGACGATGCGGAACGTTAGGAGCGGACCCCTGCCGCATCGCAACCTCGTCCTTTTCCCACCACGCCATCCTCCGCCTCCCAGCAACGGATCGCGGAAAAGCGCCTGGCGGCGCCGGCGTCGTCGATTGGGGGCACGACTGCACGTTGCCGCCCAGCGCGACCGTGGGTGGACTGCCAAGTGGAGCTACACTATAGCCCGTATAGTGGCTGGATCGTCGCCCGGCCATTAACCATAGTAACGACTTCTGCCTCCTAGAGGCCGGTAGATGGCAGGTTAGACGCATGTCTCAATCTATAATCTCCTTCATGCCGCTCCCCGTCCTCCTGTGCTCACACACCTGACCTCCTATCATCTCTACCATCCCACCTGCAACGCACTGTCATTCGCCCCGAGCATTCCTTCATTGGCAATATGCGTGGCAAGACGCTGCAGTTCGCCGCCCTGGCCGCAGGCGCCATTGCTGCCCCGAGCAGAGATCAACTTGGTGGCCGGCGAGACGGGGCCCGATTGCAACGGAGACAGTTCAGCAACTCTACAGCGCCTCCCGTGAGCTATCAGTCGACAACCACGCTGGATATCAGCAGTACAAGCACGGTCTTCGCCACGGTCAACGCTACCGTCACACTCTGTACAGAGTCTTCATCATGTTCGACGACGACGAGCGAAGCAAGATCGACGAGCGCCCCTAGCACGGCAGAGTCAAGTGCGATCACAACCTCATCGCTATCAACATCGACATCACTATCAACATCGACATCGTTGAGCACAAGCAGCAGCACTTCGAGCGAGTTCAGTACTTCCACAGTGACGACCCTGTCATCGATGGTGAACGCCGCGACAACACTGCCATCAAGCACGTCTCCGCCGCCGCCGCCACCCACCTGTCCGTTCCTGCCAGGAGCTCCGATCACCAACGACCAGCAGGTAGGCGACTCGACCTGGGGCACGTTGTGCCAGCCCTACTTCCCTCAGTGGCTGGGAGATTCTCCCACTGTCCCGTGGGGCGCGAACCGGACAGTGAAAAACTCCGACGCGACGATCGCCAACGACGTCCCGATCACGAACGTGACGCGCTACTACAACTTCACCGTCAGCCGGGGTGAGATCTCGCCCGATGGCGTCCTTCGCGATGTCATCATGGTCAACGGCCAATACCCCGGGCCAGCCTTGGAGGCGAACTGGGGCGATTGGTTCGAGGTCACGGTGCACAACAACATCAGCATGCCGTTTGAGGGCACCGCGCTGCACTGGCACGGCCAGCTCCAGAAGACCACACCGTGGGAGGATGGTGTGCCGGGCGCCGGGCAATGTCCCGTCGCGCCTGGCCACTCCTTCACCTACCGCTTCCAGGCTGAGCTGCACGGCACCAGCTGGTGGCACGCGCACTACTCGGCCCAGTTCACTGCTGGTGTTCTCGGACCCATGGTCGTCCACGGTCCTTCAGCCTTGCCATACGACATCGACGTGGGCCCGGTGATGTTGTCGGATTGGTACCACATCCCTTACTTCAGCATCGTGGCCGACGCGGTCGGGACAAACTACTCCCTCATCCCGCCGACCTCGGACTCCGTCCTGATCAATGGACGCGGACAATTCGACTGCTCCAAGAAGTCCTACGACAATAGCAGTGAGTGGCTTGGCAGCGACCTGTCATCGAACCTCACCTGGACTTGCGTGGAAGACGCACCATTGGCAGCCTTCCGCTTCCAGAGTGGCAAAGTGCACCGACTCCGACTGATCAACACCGGCGCCAATGGTGTGCAGAAGTTCTCCCTGGACAATCACAATTTGACAGTCATCGCCACGGACTTCGTCCCGATTGTCCCTTACACCACGGAAGTCGTCACGCTCGGCGTCGGACAGCGAACGGATGTCCTAGTGCAGGCTCTAGATCAACCTGACGCTGCGGTCTGGATGCGCTCGTCGGCGCCTGGCGGCAAAATATGTGGCGGCTCAAGCAGCCCTAGCACTGTGGCTGCGATCTACTTCGAAGCCGCAGACACCACAGAGGCGCCCCGGTCGCGATCTTCCTTGAAGTTCACCGGCTCGTGTGTCAACGACGCGCTCAACCTGACCAGGCCTGCCTACGCCATCGCGCCCAGTACCACCTTCTGGCAGCAAGACCTGAGCCTGACCCTCGACATCAACGAGACGGGCAGCTTCGAGTTCAACATCAACGGGCAGGCCTGGCACACGAACTACAACAACCCGCTCCTGGAGCAGGTCGCTGCCGGCAACCTGACCTTCGAGCCGCAGTGGAACGTGTACAACTTCTACGAGAACACGTCCGTCGTCTTCAACATCACCAACAACATGCCGCTGGTGCACCCCTTCCACATGCACGGCCACAACTTCTACGTCCTCAACGTCGGCGACAACTCGACCGAGTCGTCCAACAACGTCAACAAACGCCAGGCCGGGCCGGAGTTCCTGCCGGGCGCGACGTGGGATGGCAGCGTGGTTAACCCGTCGAACCCGATGCGACGCGACGGCATCCTCATCCCGCCTTACGGCTTCGCGGCCATCCAGATCGAGCTGGACAACCCGGGCGTGTGGCCGTTGCACTGCCACGTCGCATGGCATCTGTCCGGCGGCCAAGGCATGAACGTCGTCTACCGCGCCGACGACGTCCCGACAATACCCGACGACTACACAGACAGGACGTGTGTCGACTGGGACTGGTTTTCATCGCACAACGGACCGGTCGACCAGATCGACTCCGGCGCGTGATCGACATGCCTTGCACCTTCTGCAGCATCGCCGGCCGATCGCTGCCACTTCGACTTGTCCCATACGCATTTGAGCGTAATGGACTTCTTTGCAGGATTTGATGCTTTTGAGCGAGGCGTTTGGAATGGGAGGCAGTCACCGTCGTTGACCCATGGTCGATGGGACGTGGACATACAGGTATGCTAATCGACTTGTGTGTACGATACGCGCACTGTACGATGTGAGAAGGCGCAAGCCGGACTTAGATAGCAGTAGCTTAATCAGTATACATAGGGACACATCATATCACAGCTTCCTCATCTCATCGCTTCGGACTTCATCCAAATTACTTGCTGTACTTGCCAACAAACTCGATCAGAGCGCTGTCGACTTCTTTCGGATGGGAGAAGCTCAGGAAGTGCTGCCCACCCTCCACCGTCCTCAGCTGGGCGTCGGGCGAGTTCACGAACATCTTGATCTCGTGCTCCGCATTGCTGACACTGTACACGGGATCCGCTGTTCCATGTAGCCACAAGACGGGACACCGCACGTCCGACAGTCGTGGGTGCAGGCCGTCCCTCGAACTAAGATTGATCGCCGCCATCCGGATCCGCCGCCTTCCCTCATCGCCTTGGTAGTTGGCCTGGATCTCCTTCACCCAATAGTCCCGGGCCTCCTTCGGGCACTCCTTCCCGAAGCCGATGTCGATCAGGAAGTTGGCGTAGTCGGCGCTGGGCTCAAAGTCCGGGGTCTGGTCGTCCGTGGTCCAGGCCTCGATGTTGGGCTGCAGGTCCGCGGGGCCGTTCCAGCAGCCTAGGGAGCGGGTGCGGTCGGACTCGTAGTCCATGGACGTGCCCAGGGGGATGATCCCGGTGATCTTGGAGGGCGCGAGGAGGGCCATGCGGGTGGTGATCCAGCCGCCTTGTGAAGTCCCGAGGACGAAAATCTTGCCTTTGATGCCCAGGGCATCGAGGACTTGGATCTGGAACGTTCGTCAGCGACGGTGCCGTAGATACTGGATAGAGTCACCGGAACAGGTCAACTCACATTCATTATCGCCCTGCATCCATGCGTGCTTGATCAGCAGACATCCCGGAGCAGGCCCATTATCCAAGCAATCGGGACGACTCACGTATCCCAGTAAGTAAAGTTCTCACTCTTCGTCCTCGTCTGTCCATGCCCAAGCAACTCAATACTGATCAGGTTCATCGCCTCATTGAGTTCCTTGTTAGCATACTGGCTCTGATACAGCTCCGACGACGTCGTGAAGCTGTTCACAAGGACCAGTGTGGGCTTCTTCTCGTCGTACGGATGAGGCATCTGGTACGCGGCCTCGATGCCACCTAGGTGGTCAACATGGACCGTCTTCGTGTTAGGCATGGTGGCGCGAGCAGGGTTTTCGACGGTAGGTAGATTGTCAGTGAATTGGGCAGCGAGCTCGAGGATACGTTGATGTGCAACAGAGGCTCCTTTCTTGATCCAGGCGGAGTCCATACCCTACATAAGATCTACTTGGGTAGCAGGTGACGTTGGTGCTGTCCCCTCGGTAGATCTGTCTGACCTCACCTGTACCCCGCGATGCTACAACCCCGTACCCAGGCCACGTTGCCGCGTCACTCGGACTCGCTCCGAGGTCAAGGGGCCATTTGGAGCGTCTTGGGGGCAGTCGACCCTCATTATCGATGTTGCGCGGCTTTTGGCCGGAAATGCCAGACTGCGGGGTAGCTGGTATGGAGTCTGATGCGTGAACGAGATCGTCGTGGAAAGATCTCGACCAGCGCATGCAAAGAGCGTTCGCATGCAGCAGCCATACCCGTCTTCAACGCCCGCGATGCCTGCGGCAACCAGTGGGACGGCCAGGCAGTCTATCATCCTTTGCGCAGGACTCAATGCCCATTCCCAGCTCGACGCGAACTCGACAGCCGATGTGCGCAGCTTCATTGCGTTCGTTCCGCCAGGTGGAGACGGACGGCATACCGGCATCTTGTTCTCAGGCTGGAGCAACACAGTGTTGCAAAACGGCGATCGCATCTGGAGCCAAGGACACCAGCAACTCGACGAAAGCTTCGAGGGTTCTCCTGCCAGTGAGGATGGACCACACATTGCCTTTGGTGATCACAACGGCCTCCTAGGTACTCTTACTCGGTCCGGCAACGTCCTCTTGACAACCGACGAAGCCGAGGGAAAGGAGACGCGGCTCGAACATCTCACCACCGAGTCTTCCCCTTCGATATCTCTCATCGCGCTTACTGGTACCGGCCGCATTGCTCTGTCCATAAAGCAAGCACCCAATGGCCGACTTGCCCACATCTTCGAATTTGCCACCTTGGCCAGCTTTCGGAGATGGTATGAGGATCCTTCGGACCCTGCGAACTACCCCGAGAAGCACCATATGCTTGGCGGGCGTCCTGCGCAGCTGCTCGCGGGTACTGCGTCGTTCCTCCTGCTCATGGAAGACGGAGCTGTCCACAGCTGGGGCGATCCGCGCTATGGCTCACTCGGGCGACCCATCGGCGACGGCGCAGAAAAGCCGAGCGTGGTGGACGCGCTAGGTGGCCTGAAGATCGTCAAGATAGCCGCCGGAGGCTGGATGAGCGCTGCCGTGAGCGAGGATGGGGCCGGGTACCTATGGGGTGCGCCCGCCGTACCTGGGACCGAGCAAAGTATCAAATGCTTGAGGAGACTTAAGCTGGGCGAAGTGGCGTTGCTTGAGCTGGCCAGAGTAGATGAAGACGAGGAGCCGCCCGATGTGGTCGACATCGGGATTGGGGACGCACACGTCGCTGTGGTGTCTGCAGACGGCCGGCTGTTCGTTGCAGGCGACAATCGCGACGGCCAGCTTGGCACAGACTCGGACCTCGAATTCCTCGAAGACTGGACAGAGGTCCACGACGTCCAAGACGTTCACCGCGTGCTCTGCGGCCCCAAGTCCACCTTCGCCTTCGCCAGCTCACCGCTCAATTCATGAGCCGCAGAAACCCAAACGTCAGATTGACCAGAAACCCGGACAAGACCGCGATCTGCTTTCGCCGACTCCACACCCCTTCCTCCCGCATCACCCACCCCATTGCGCCTACAGGCCAGAAGAAGCCGATGAGATTGCCCCACAGCATATCATCCAGTCCGCCGGCATCGTCGCCTCCGAAGCCTCCGGCGTCTTCTGCTCCGGCTGTCGCGCCGTTGGATCCGCTGTCCAGCCAGCGCTCTTCCAGGGCGAGGAGCTCGGCGCCGGTGGGCATGGTGTCAGGCGTATGCGTGTGCGCTTGGATGGCTAGAAACTGGGCCCGAAGGGTGGCCACCTCGGGGGCGGAGAAGCCAGCGGAGGCCAGGCGGTCGAAGCCGCGGGGAGCTGGGGTCGTCGTGGTGGCTACGTCTGCGCCACTGTCGCCAGCTGTGATGGCTATGCCGGCGGTACTTGAAAGGAGCGCAGCGTCTGCATCTTGCGCCTTGGTCGTCTCGGCCGCTAGCTCAGTGGTGGAGAGAGCGTCCCCGACAGAGCAGTGTATGTAGACTCTCGCCGCAACCTGCTTGACAGCCCGATCCGGCAGCTTGCCCTTCGCTTTCTCGCTCTTCCGCTCGTCACCTCGTGTCGGTGGAGGTGGCCGCGTGACATTCAAGCTTCGTGATAACGCGTCTGTGTCCGAGAGCACCTTCCCAGCGTGGATCAATCGTAGGCGGCTTTCGGAGGCGGGCGCGGTCAGCTGCGCGCGGAGCTGCTGTTTCAGGGCCAGGCCGGTCGTGGTAGCAGGACTAGAGATGGGCAGGATGAGGTCCGGGTTTGCGGTGGAGAAGCGCACGACGATCTCCAGCGGAGCCGCCATTGCGTCGCGTGCTCGGTGGGTGGTGATGCAGCTGGCGGAGCTAGATCCGGGTAAAGCTGCGCGAGAGCTTGGGTATGGGGTGCTGTAAGCGTTGCATAACCATCTTCATCCGGCCGGTATATGCCAATGGCGTCAAGCCTGGCTTCCCTCCATCCAGGCTTTGTTGCTCGGCGTGTTGTGTCTCGACGGTTTCGTTCCTTCTGCATTGATCCCGGACGAAGGCCGAGCGTGCTTGGCCGAGCTAATTCTATCGTCACCACTCGCCTCGCTGCAAGATCGCCCACATATTTCAGAAGCTATACACACGCGTCTTACGACCACAGGACATCAGGGGGTTGGCTATTCGAGCTAGACGACGGATACGAAGCACCAGCACCAGAGATATCTGCTAGGATGCCTATCGTCCACATTGTGCTCTTCGAGTTCAAGCCTACGATCCCACATGCACAAGTTGAGGATGTATGAGCCACGACCCATTGAAACTATGCACCGAGCCTTACTGATACGGGTTGGAGGCCTGCAAACGGATGGTCGCCCTCTCCGAGAAGTGCGTCCACCCGACCACTCAAGAACGCTACGTCAAGGGCTACGGTGGCGGGCGGGATACGAGTCCAGAGGGCTTACAAGTAGTCGCGCCACCTCCGCCCGCCCATGCGTAATGCACGCTAATGCTCTGGCAGGGAGCCTTCACGTACGGCTTCATAAGCGAGTTCCAGAACGAGGAGGACCGGAAGTACTACCTCGAGAAGGACCCCGCCCATCTGGCCTTCGTCGCGAGTCTGGACGGACTTGTGCAGAACGTGAGGGTGGTAGACTTCGAGCCGGGGAAGTTCTGACCTCGTCAAGAGTGCAAGAGGCGCTGTAGAGGACCGTATAGATGCGTGATCTTCTCCCGACGCTATGCCCATGCTCAGGATATGCTGAAACTCTCCCCACACCCGCACTGCTCCGTGATATTCGGATTGCGAAACACGAACCGCGCGCTCAGCTTGTCCTCCTGCCAATCCATCTCACTCCCAATGATGCTGAACAGCGCCTTGCTATCTATCAACACCTTGACCCCGTCTTCCGGCTCGACCGTCTCGTCAAAGGCTCCAGGCTTATCCACGTACTCGAGATGGTAGGCCAGCCCACTGCAGCCGCGGTTCTTGACCCCAACCCGCACGAGCTTGCTTTCGGGTTGTGCCAGTAGTTGGCGGAGTTGGCTGAGAGCGGCGGGAGAGACGCTCATGGCTGCTTTGCGGGGCCGAAGCTTGCTCTTCTTCGGCGCCGCAGGGGCGGGTGTCGGAGCCGCGGTGGTTTGGCTAGCGGGACTGCTGGCCTGGGCAGCGATCGTGGGTTTGCTCTTCTGCGCTTCTGCCTCCGTCTCTCCTGCCGCCACCGCACTGTCTTTCCGCCGCCACGGCGCTGCGGGTGGCCATGACTGTTGAGTCTGCCCACCAGCTATGCTGGTCTCCGGTACTCCTGCGTTTCTTGGAGGTGGCATCTCGGGCTCGAGAGTCTGCAGTCGGTAGGCGGAGTCGGTCATGAGCGGGCGGTTGGAGGCATGTAATGCGGGCCGGAAGGAGGAGAAGGGACATCGTTGGGCTTTTAGGCAATGTGCACATCGTAGTGAGGCCGCGGGTTGTGAGGCGAATCGGAATATGGAGGTTGCCGGGGCGGCTCGTAGGGTGGCCATGGCGGTCGGGCACGCAGTTGGTCGTCAGGCGCGGGCTCGTGTATGACCGCAAAGATGTTTCGCTTGGTACTAGAGTACGCTGAGTGTTGGGTTGGTAATGATGCGGGCGGCGGAGGGCGAAAGTGACGAACGTGACGAAAGCGGATTACAGCCGCGGCCATTGGCTGATGAGGGCGGGCGCTGCCGCTGTTCCCGCCGCGTCTTCCTGTGTCGCGACGAGGAAAGTGCGTTCCGAGCTGCGAGACGACGTGCCAATGCCCTCCACTACGAGCCCGTGCTGTCGCTGACTTCTGCACTGACTGCACGCCGCCTAGCCCCCTTCGATATGGCCACTAACGGCAGCATCGCTCTTCCACCCAATGCTTCCGTCGACAAGCCTGTCCAGATCGCCGAAGTCCGCGTCGACTCTCGCGTCCAACGCACAGCAGCGCACTCCCACATCCGCGGTCTTGGTCTTCGCCCAGATGGCCTCGCAGACACAACCTCCCATGGCTTCGTCGGCCAGACAGCAGCGCGAGAAGCCTGCGGCGTCGTCGTCGACCTGGTCCGCGCAAAGAAGATGGCGGGAAAGGCCGTCCTGCTCGCTGGAGGGCCAGGAACAGGCAAGACTGCACTAGCGCTGGCAGTGAGCCAGGAGCTCGGCACCAAGGTCCCCTTCTGCCCGATGACGGGAAGCGAGGTGTACAGTGCAGAGGTGAAGAAGACGGAGGCGCTAATGGAGAACTTCCGGCGCGCCATCGGATTACGGGTACAGGAGCGGAAGGAGGTCTACGAGGGCGAGGTCGCGGAATTGACGCCCGAGGAGAGCGAGAATCCGCTCGGCGCGTACGGACGCACGATCTCGCATTTGGTGATTACACTACGGAGCTCGAAGGGGACCAAGAAGCTGAGGTTGGATCCGTCGATATATGAGGCGATACAGAAGGAGCGCGTGAGGATCGGGGATGTGATATACATCGAGGCCAATACAGGAGCTGTCAAGCGGGTGGGGCGCAGCGACGCTTTCTCGACGGAGTTTGATTTGGAGGCTGAGGAGTACGTGCCTGTGCCCAAGGGTGAGGTGCACAAGAAGAAGGACATTGTGCAGGATGTCACGCTTCATGATCTCGACGTAGCAAATGCGCGGCCGCAGGGCGGGCAGGATGTCATGAGCATGATGGGCCAGCTGATGAAGCCGCGGAAGACTGAGATCACGGAGAAGCTGCGTGGCGAGATCAACAAGGTGGTCAACAAGTATATCGACCAAGGCGTTGCTGAACTCATACCTGGCGTCCTGTTCATCGACGAGGTGCGGCCACATCCGAATGTCACGCTCACACCAAACACTGACAGGTCAATCTAGGTCCACATGCTAGACATAGAGTGCTTCACCTACCTCAATCGCGCCCTCGAGTCGCCCCTCTCCCCCATCGTCATTCTCGCTTCCAACCGCGGCGCCACCACCATCCGCGGCACCACCTCCCCTCTAACACCCAACGACCCGGGCCTCATCTCCGCGCACGGAATTCCGCCCGACTTGCTACCTCGACTGCTCATAATCCCCACGCACCCATACACCGGCTCCGAGATACGCACCATCATCCAGACGCGCGCCAAGCTCGAGTTTGCGACCGCGACCGCGCCGAGTCTGAGCGATGGTGTGCAGGCGGGTCTGAAGCTGTCGGCCAGTCTGAACCCCGAGGCCCTGGAGGAGTTGACGAGACAGGGGGAGAGTGTGAGTCTGCGGTATGCGCTGCAGTTGCTGGCGCCTGCTGGCATACTTGCGCGGGCACGAGGAGCGGAGGGCAGTGTGATCAGTGGGGAGGATGTGCAGGAGGCTACGAGTCTGTTCTGGGATGCAAAGAGGAGTGCCGGGGTGCTGTTAGGGGCGCAGAGTGGGGAGTTCATTTCATGAGCGTGGTGAGGGACAGCCAATGAATTGTGGAAAAGCATCAGCGGATCTGAGGTATCTGAGGACTGAGCTTCCGCAACACACGGATGGCCAGTGCCCGCCCGATGCGTCTAGCAAGCGGCCGGGCCTAGGAGGAGCCAGTGTCGCCACTCCGTCTCCGCTCTGCTGGCTCTGTACCATGAAAAGTCCCGAGGACGAAAAGGATCAGACGCGAAGCTCCGGCACACCGATACGGCGGCCCAGAAGATCGAGCGTGGGGTGGAAAGAGCGATCTCATGGAGATGTAGGATAGGATGAGTACGTCAAGTATGTGTTACGATAGCGAGCAGAGTCCTATTTGACGATCACCAAATCTTTCCGGGCAGACTGTGTCGAGGGTACGGCGCACGAACGTCTTTGTGCTGCCGTGTGGAGTCGCCTTGCGCACGTTGAAGTGATGCTTCCAATTGATATGCCTGCCATGTCCGGCTACGTCCTGCAGTATCTTAGACGTAGCTGAGGTTTGAGCGTGGAAGAAAACGAGCCAGTGAGTGCTAGTGGAAGAGAGAGAAGGTCCTGCACGTGACCGGTCCGCGGCAGGTCCCGTTCCGACATCTCCCCAATGTGAAGCTCTCGGGCAGGATCGACGAGGCACTGCAACCGCACGACACATCTTCACCATGCTCGCCAGCCGAATCGCCGCCCGTAGCGCCCGCGTGGCAGCTCCACGAGTCTCCGTCGCTGCGACGAGAGGCTACGCGGAGCCCGCGAAGAGCGCGCAGAACACCAAGCCTCCTGTCCCGCTGTTCGGCCTCGATGGCACCTACGCCAGCGCTCTGGTATGGCGACACCACCAGAGCTGAGATGGGTACCGAACTAACGAGATTGTGCTCACGCAGTACACCGCCGCCGCCAAGCAAGGCTCCCTCGAGACCGTCTCCAAAGCGCTGGACAGCATGCACACCACCTTCAAGCGCGACACCCGCCTGCAGAACATCCTCTCCGCGCCCATCTTATCCGACTCGGACAAGAAGCAGATCATCAACGAGCTGCAGAAGTCCACCGGCGTCGGCCAGGACAAGACGCAGACGCTGCAGCACTTCCTCGAGACGCTGGCGGAGAACAACCGCTTGGGGCTGCTGGACGGTGTGTGCACGAAGTTTGGGACGCTGATGAGTGCGTCGAGGGGTGAGGTGGAGATGGTCATCATAAGTGCGGCGCCGCTGGATCAGAAGGTGATCAGGCAGTTGGAGACGGTGGTGAGCAAGAGCCAGTATGTTGGGCAGGGGAAGAAATTGAGAGTCGTGCCGAAGGTCAGTCTCCTGCGATGGTTGTGGGTGCGTACTGGTGTGCTGACTCGTTACCTGCAGGTCAACCCGGAGATTCGTGGTGGCCTCATCGTGGAGATCGGTGATCGCACGATCGACTTGAGCGTCGCGGCGAAGATGTCGCGCATGAATAAGCTCCTCCAAGACACTTTGTAGATTTGTAGCGATAGCACGCGCGTAGAGAGCCGGAGAGCCTACTGTTTTTCACTGGACATATCGTACTTACCTCGAGTTTGCGCACGAAGAAGTCACTCTCTCCGCTCGCTGGTCGACACTATTTGAGTAGTGGCAGATACTCAAAGACTACGCATGCGAGGACGGGACGGCGCCGCTACTGTGATATGATGTCTGGCTTATATACCCGCACAGCGCAAGCTAGATGGGAGACAGGACAAGCACGGGCACCGCCCATGATACCTCACTGCTTTCAGACCCTGCACTACAGACGTGAGATTGATCGCTCGACCATTATGTGGGCTCTCAGGAAGCTGACGATCTCACTAGCCAGACACTGAAAGCCGCCCTTGACGAGACTCTTCATTGAGCCATGCGACCATCAAGAGTCGTGAAGCTCGCAATGGCTGTGGAGGGCAGTCCCGTGCCATGTTTCATGCTGCCACTGATCGGCAATCGGGGTTAGCGCGGAGCTTACGTCCTGCACCTCTTTCACACCTCCACCACCAACACGCAGCATCTTGCGCATTTCGCTTGCAATTCACCTCATTACTGATGAAGAGTGTCCTCATCGCTCTGCTCAACAAGCGCAAGCTTCCTGTGTCGCATTTGGTCGGGTAGGGGAGCAGCTGCAGGTGGGTGTCTGCCACAGCGACGCCCAGAGTCGCTGGCTCACTTGCAGTGAGGTTGAATGAAGATGCCACCTGCACAGCCTCCCAAACCACCCACTTGCATCGTCACGATACTCTTCCTATTGTTCGGCAGCTTGACAATAGGGCCTAGCGCGCACGACAGAGCACAACTGATTTTCGCTCGTCCTCTCTTCCATCTGCTCGCTCTTCAGACAGACAACGACTTCACATATTTCTCATCTTACTGCGCAGGCGCATCTAGCACTTTCACAAGCATCTACTACACATTCACAGCCTTATTCACCGCATCACTCACCGCACAAGCTCACGACTGGCTCGTCGACCTTGCCGCACAATAATTCCGACTTTACAACATCCGACACCTACCCAACCCAAGTACTACTCACTCACGCCAGCATGCCTTGCGATCATGCGGACCACACCCACATCTGGCCCGAGACCGGCGTGCTCATGATCGAGCGCTGCGAGGTCTACTGCGGGTACTGTGCGGCCGCCGGCGTGCCGAAGAAACGCTTCAAGCATGGCTGGTTCGTCCGCCGTCACGTCGATGGGGTGCACCTCAAGAAGGGCAAAGGTGACCACGGTCTCATCATACTTGCCAAAGGCTGGTGAGTCTTACGTCGTTCTGTACACGGTCTTGCACAGGGTCAGTCTGCTCACACCTGACAGGAGCACCAAGCCTGATGGCAGCAAGACCACGGTGGCCAAGGCGAAGCGCGCGAAGAAAGCCAAGTCGCTGAGTCTATCACTTTCGCCAACGCCGAGCTTGTCGCCGCCGCATGGGAACGAGATGAGCGAGGCCGAGGCCGCGCAAAACGAAAGCTTTGCCGCTGCGTACGCCTCGGGCGATGAGCTGGCGTTGAACCTCACCGTGAATGCGCCCGGCCACAGTCAGCAGACGACTAGGCACACCAATCACATCCACTACTCGAGCGATGAAGGCCTGTCCGACTTTGAGGACTACCTAGCCGGCCAGGCTCGGCTCAATGGGTTCGACAATGTCGTGATGCCGTCGCAGCCGCACACCGGCGTCCCACAGGACCTAGCCGCTTCCCAGCTCTACGACGACGGCATGACCTGCAACCCAGCCGTACTCCAGTCCATCGAGAGCTCCATACCCAACGACGCGGGCTTGCCGTTCGATGTCGCCGACGACTGCTTGGCTTAGAACGCCACACATTTCGGTGGCGACATGACCGGCATCACTGGGTTCGACACTACGGGCCTCGACACCACAGACTTCGCCGATATGGCCTTCCATCCCAGTCTTGATACGACGGGCCTCGACATGGCAGCTTTCGACGCCATAGGTCTTGACACTGCAGACTACACCGCCACCGGCCTCCACACCACCCTCAATGGCGCCGTACCGCGTCCCACCACGCCTCCAATGCCCGACTCACAACCCAACCTCGCCCCTATCGCGGCCCGCGTAAGCCCGATCCGCACCCTGCAACGCCGAGTCGGTCCGCCTCTGGTGATGGAGGAGCCCATGACGCCCACGAGCCTCGAGCACCGCGAGTGGCTGCGCGGGGCGATGAACAGCATTACACAGCACTTGGCGGGGCTGGAGGCGAAGGAGAACGTGGTGGCCTGGGGCATGCAGGAGTACAGCATGCAGTTCATCGCCGGCATGACTCACTAGAACGGCGCGGCAATGGCACCGGCTTACCCGGCGGGCTGCATGGCGAATGGCGAAGACAAATTGCGTGGCGAAGGCCAGCTGCATGGCAAAGGCAAGCGCACGGCGAGCTGGCCAGTTACGACAGATATAAGTGGCCATGACCGCTGCAACTGAAGTGTGTCTTGAAGAGCCCGAGAGCGGGATGGGCGTGGATATGATACGAGACTTGCACGATGCCGTTCCCGTACATGTATCTTGTCCGCATCTATACTGCATAACTAAAGCTCATGCGCTCGTCCTTGCTCCACATCATTAGTCTTGGTCGATATCATCTTGGCACTACGCAGTACTGCGACAAGCTGTTGCCAGTACACTCACTGTGGCGCGAGTTGATCATCACGTCGATGATCAATATGAAGCAGCAGGTATTCATGAGGCGTGGGACCTGCTAGCATCTAGCTACGACACGGGTCGCAGCTATAGCTTCCACGAGGCCCGAAGTCTCGCACCGAGCGATCATACAGGAGCGGCGCATCCAAACGAGGTAGCCGCCGAACTGTCAAACGCGGCAGCAATCGAGAGTCCAGACCCATAGATGCCCAACCCAGCCGTAGCCAGCGCAGCCACGCAGAAGACGCAGTTCACCCATTTGAAAGCCTGCAGCAACGGGCGCCTCGTCCCGCGCCTGCTACCCAACAGGCCTCGCTTCCACCTGCTCCCATCTCGCCATGTGTCGATGCGCTTGGACTCTCCGTGGGGCGTGAATGCTCCATCTTCTGCCGTCGCATCCAGCTGCACCAAGTACAGGAACGTGAAGCCAGTGGGAAACGAGTACGTGAATTGCATGTTGGTTGCCGCCCCTACCATCCCGGACAGCGTCTGTACTTGTGGGATTGCCGCCCCGATGATGAAGCCCACCCACCAGAACACAATCACGAGCGCGGACCAGCAGAAGCGTCCACGGGTCGACAAGAGCGAAGGACCCTTGAAGAATCGCTCCACGACGTTGACGTAGAGGATCTTCAGGCCGATGTTGCCGTACAAGCCGCCCGCAATGACCGTCGAGATGAGGTTGAACACATTGCCGACGGTCTGCCAGGAGTACTTGCTCACGCCCTGAAAGGCCACCGCCAGGGTGAACTGGCCCTGGAAGCTGTACACATACAGGCCGTAGACGATGTAGATGGTGAAGATGAGGGCCTGCGCGATGGAGAAGGCCTTCAAGAAGTCCATCGGGCGGCGCATCTCGGCGATGATTTGCGGGAAGATGGTCGCGCCGCCATAGGCGTAGACGATGTTCATGACGCCGTTGATGCGCTCGTAGAAGGGGTACGTGGCGAAGGCCTGCTTCACCACCGGTCCAGCCGGGATGCCGTAGGAGGCTTCCGCTGAGGCGTAGTTTGGCGGAGAGTGCGCGATGAATCCCATGGACAGGAAGATGACGAGGATGTTGAGCCAGATTGCCGAGCTGGCGAGCCAGCTGTAGCGCTTCAGCGTCCGGATCTGGTTCAGCACGCACCCGACGATGATCCAGACGATGATGGACACAACGAAGCAAACGTGCCCGTGTGCCAGCTGATAGAGGCTCTGGGCCGCGCTGAGGCTGGTCGTCGCCACGTTGACGATCATGTGGATGAACACGAGCCAGGTGACGAGGACGCGCATGTACTTGCCAGCGGTGCGCTCGGTGATGTCGCTGTATGACTTGACCGGGAACCGGTCGCTGTCCAGCTTCACGTAGAGCCACCACAGAAGACCTCCGCAGTAGAAGGCCATGCCACCCATGAACACATATAGCAGCGTTCCAGGGACGTAGCCATTCGCCCTGAATGCGTAGGGTGCGTTGAACGGACCCAGGATGTCAGTAGTGCATAGGTAGAACGCCCCTGCCCAGGAGGCCTGTCGTAGTGCTCGCCATGCGTTCACTTTCTCCTCCTCGAGAGCACTGAGGCTCCGGGTCTGCTCTTCCACGGCTGTGCTGGAGCTTAGATCGTAGTCCAAGGGAAGAATTCCGCGAGCTATCTGATACAGCCGGTCTCCTATATTCGCCTTCCTACAATAGTCCATCAGCATGAGCTCACGCTGCGCAATCCCTTGGCCTTACCGCTTATCATCTGTAGCTTTGTCAGAAGCTCGTTGTAATTCCGCGTAAAACATGTAATCTTCTATGAGCGGCTTCCTGGAGCGTGGAGATATCGACGTCTGCTGTGGGCTCGAGAAGGCCGACTCAACTTTGCCCGTTTGCTCGTTGAGAGACTCTAGGTCTGGCGCAGTCTACTAACGAGTTAATGAAAGTCCGGCTGCATTACCAAGACATCGTGAGAGATACTGTGCCATTGGTCTGAGCCATCGTTCGGTCCGGATGGCCGTCCACGAGAAGATGCGGATTGTGTCCTCATGTCGGCGATCACTTCTCATATATTACCTTTCCCATCGAGTTGCGAGTGTTGCAGTGGCAGGTCTGCCTATCACGCAATGCAAAGGGCTAGATCGGAAGGAGAAGGTGCGCTGTTTTCCAAAAGGCTTGGGCGAAGCTTGCCCGAGCCGCCGGCAGCTGAATGCCGGGGGTGACACGAGGAATACATGTATGCATGGTGATGCTGTGCGGCTGCTCCCAAGACATCTTTTCGATTTGAATTCGAAGCAGTTGTGCTAGAAGAATTGCGCCGTCATTACACTTGGGTAGCCAGAACACGACGTGAGGCATTCGTTCTAGCTTGTTCTCCAAAGGTCCGGACAACTTCCAAACTGCGTGTCAATCTCCAGACCCCGGTCCCATCAATTAGACTGGCCAACGTCTGGCATGGACGGCGAGTTGACGAGCACCTGACGATTCAGACATGTTCCCATCCGACATATCGTGCGGCGGCGGTCGCTTTCATTGCGCCGGCCTTGTCATCCGAAGCGGCGAGCCGTAGCGACATCTCGCAGCTCAAGTGAGGAGACGGTGTGGAGAGACATAACATCTTCGAGTCAGGCCGAGGGGGCCAAATGGGGTGTGTCTGCGACCCGTCTCAGTGCACTATTTGGGCGCCGATCGAGAGACTTGCAGGCAAAGTACTCCGCACCGTAATCCTATGTCCGCTAGTTAATGTGGCGCGTGGCCTTTCCGATGCTGTTGTAAGAGCGTAGAATTGTGGTGATAACTGTCGAAAAGCTTTCATGGAGACAACAACGGCTCTTACCCTACCGTTTGGCATTGCGCATCTTGTCAAGGGGTGTTGCGCTTGGAAGCTTTCAGTAGGCACCGTAACACCAC
The DNA here is from genome assembly GCA_033119285.1 of Teratosphaeriaceae sp. CCFEE 6253. Classification (NCBI taxonomy): domain Eukaryota; kingdom Fungi; phylum Ascomycota; class Dothideomycetes; order Mycosphaerellales; family Teratosphaeriaceae; species Teratosphaeriaceae sp. CCFEE 6253. The sequence continues at coordinate 8,616 of JAWDJV010000039.1, read as the reverse complement.
GATGATGTGGTGGCGACGGCAGGGCTGTTGGACTCCCTTGAGGAACCAAAGCTTGTGTACCTGAGCAGAGCACATCTGTAATGCTGGTGAAGCGGTGGTGTCTTCTCGATGTGTTGGTAACCGTTTAGCAATAGCATGACGAACAGTCTCGCGCTCTGTTTCCATGCGCAGGATCAGTAATGTCGTTGCGGGCCGCCGGGCATGCGAGAGCGAGCATTCAATCATGCCTAGGTGGCAATCACCAATCCTCTCTGGAAGCATCCCACGGCCGGAGTGCTTGTGAGAACAGTACCGGCCAAAACCAAAAGAACTGGTAGCAAGGCTCGACCGTATGGCGCCGTAGCGTGGTCGAGAAAGGCTGTGATACAGGCGGATTTGCAGTGGGAACCAGAGACGTTGCGGCTAAGGAGCTCATATCGTGTCTGAAGTCATGCGTGGGAGCCGACTTCGCATGCTCTTGATGCGCTTGATGTACGCCTCGCCGTCTCTTGGATGTCTCACGACCGTAGCAGTCCGGTCTCTGAAGTCGTAGCCTGCGACGTCTCGATATCGTATGACGCCGCCGACACGCATTGCACCCGGTGCGCGTGCAGTAGTAAACCACGAGCGCCGCGTGTGCTCCAGTCCAGCCGTGACTTCCCGTTGTCGATGGATGGAGGAGCGTAGACGCGCTCAAACACGAGCCACCGGAGGCATGCGCACAGACCAAGGGGGCAATCCAGCAACCTTTCCGACTTCAGACGTCGTTCGTATCAACCATGGCCTCTTGGCGTATCACCGTCTCGCCACGAATTCACGGAGGAACATGACGCTCTATATAGTGTGCTTGGCAGTCAGCCACGAGACAGACGAGGAAGACTGCTTGTTGCCATCCTTGCCTCGACTCAGGCCTCTCTCGTCTCACTCTCGGCACACAGATCAACTCGAATTTCTCGCTGACAGTAGCAATTCATTACTCGGCCATGCGACCTCTCCGTGTAGCGGGTACGTGGTCTCATCTGGGGGACACAGAACCAGCGGCTGACCGGGTGTACAGGGCTGAGTGAGCGTCGTTCGATCAGTAGCGACGTGCTTGGGATCTATGGTACTCTGGTGAGCTGTGCGACGTACCACACCGACCGTGTCGTGGACGATGCGGCTGTGTACCGGAGCATCACGATAGCGTTGAAGCAGTGCGTTTCCGCGCTCCCCGTGCTCTCTACCGTGGTCCTGCACGCCGAGACCAAGAGGCCTCAGCTGGCGCAGGTGTCCTCTATAGATCTGAGAGAGCACCTACACCAGATCGGCACGGGATCCGCCAGCGACGGATACGATGACGAGGAAGCACTCCGGTTGCTTCTCAAGCACGCACACAACGAGCCGCTCGCTGAACATCACGTACGACCAGCATGGCGTGTCTACGTGCAGCCCTCTATCCGCGCAAGTCCAGCAGCTACAGGTTCTGGGACAATGATCCGCGTAGCATTCAATTACTCTCACGCCTTGGCTGATGGAGTTTCTGGGCTGCTCTTCCACAAGACGTTTTCCGAGGCGCTGCGCCATATGGACGACCTTCCGTTCAACAGCGAGCCTGTCTTCAATGCTCGTGGCCGCACCCCCAGTCTCTTGCCACCTCTCGAGCGCGCCGCTACTCTCACCATTTCGTGGTCCTTCCTCCTTCGCCCTCTCTTTGAAGAATACCTGCCCGCAAGGTTTGTCAGACTTCTAGGACTCTCGACATCAGCGACAAGTGACACCTGGACTGGACCACAATCTCGACCGGGTCTGCCGTCGCCCCCAGAGCTGGTCACCACGGCATTAGCAACCACTTCCATCCCATCCACACACTTGGACGGTGCATTGGCAGCGTGCCGAACGCGCAGAGTGCGTCTCACCGGCTTGCTCGCCGTCATGGTAGCCAGAGCTCTTGCGAGCGCCCTCCGAGCTCGCGGTGTTGCAACTAGCCGCTACAGCGCCTTTGTGCCGATCAACCTCAGGCGGTGCATCCCCGAGGCCACGAACGACATGGCGAACTACGTTTCGTGCACGAATGAGACATTCGATGTCGCATTGCAGCCTGTCGAAAAGGTCACGGGGAGCTTCTCGCCGAACCTGACGGACGCGGACTGGACGACGGCTCGGAAGCTCACCGATCGCCTCTCACTGCTCTCCAACACCCTCGCGGATCAGCCCATCGCTCTGTTGAGGTACCTGTCCGACATGCAGAGATGGTCGCGGAAGCAGGCGACCAAGAAGTCTGATAGCTCGTTTGAGCTGAGCAACGCCGGCGTATTCGAGCCTTCGTCCGCTTCTGCTTCTCGGAGCGAGTCCGGGTGGTCGGTGCGTGATGCTCTGTTCTCGCAGTCGGCCAACTGTCTGGGTCCACCTTTCAACGTCAATGTGGCGAGCACGAAGGGCCGCCCGCTGGCCATTGTGCTGACGTGGTGGCCGGGGATGCTCGGGGTGGAGGACGAAGATGCCCTCATGGAGGAAGTGTGTCAAGGCATCGTTGCGCAGATGGCTAGCATCTAACAGGCGGTGCGGTGAGAGCTCCGGGCGTTTGGACTGCTTAGACGGGCCCCCTTGTAGGAGTAATGGGCCATCGTAGCAATCTGATCAAGCCAGGAAGCAAGACAGCTCTCACTCCCTGGCTTCCATTTGTGTCCGCTGCTGTGGCAGTCTCGACGTCCTCTGCCCACACCGCCAACCTTGCCAAACTATACTCCACCCTCCCAACGCGGAGCTGATACCAGTGAACAGAATCAGCGCACCATACTGGGTCCCAAACGCCCACTTCTGCGTGCTCTGTATCGGCCCAGCCTTCAACAGCTCTACACCGGACAAACCGCCTACCACATATCCAATACCTCTGGCGCCGTTCATGAAGCCGTACAACATGCCCGAGTTGATGGCCTCGTTGTTGTCCGCCGCCTCCTTCTCCAGGTCGGTGATCCAGCCGCCCCACGTCGCCGAGTAGCCGCTGGCGAAGAAGCCGTAGCCGATGGCGAAGGAGATCAGCAAGCCGGAGACCGTGTTCGACTTGATGCCCCACAGCAGAAACACGCACAGCGCCGATCCGACGGCGGAGATGAGCGTGTTGTTGGTGGAGGAGATGTGCATCTTGTCGTTCAGCAGGCCGAAGCCCGTGCTCGAGAGGATGCCGGGTGCATTGAAGAAGGCGATCATGGCCGAGCTTTCAGCTGCGGGGAGGTGGAGGTACTGGGAGGCGTAGGATGACAGGTATGTCTGCGGGAGGCCGTACCCGCTGCTGAAGATCATGTTGGCGACGGCGTAGATGTAGAAGGTCCGGTGCTTGAGGAAGCTCCACGGGATCTTCTGCTGACGCCTTCGATATGATGCAGGCGGCAGTGGAACGATGGCGATACCCCCGAGCCCGATGACGAGCACGAGGGCGGCCCAGATGCGTAGAGCGTTGCGAAACCCAAGGTTCTGTAGCAGAGCGTACATAATGAACGGCCCGGCTGTGCCGACGATGTTCTTGATGGAGAATTGCACGCCATAGGCCGTCGCCCGGTTCCCGTCCCGGAACCACTCGTCCAGCCAAAGTGTAGTCGGAGTGTATAGCATAGTGTTTCCCAGGGCCGCCAAGATACCCTGGAGCAAGATGAGGTGCCAGACCTCTTCGCTCCAGGACGAGATCAGGAAGCTCGCGCTGGCCAGGATAGTCCCTGTGATGGCCACACTGCGACGCCATGGGATCCAGCGCTCCCGGCCAAGCCACGTCGATAGAAAAGGCATGGAGAGATACATTACTCCGTTCCTGTCGTCGGCCCAGCGTCAGCTTGGCGATGATGGAACAATCAAGCAGATCGTGGCTGACAGACATGGTAGTCCCAATCACACCAGTGGCGCTGCCAGCACCTTTGACGACCTGCCGTTTGCTGTAGACTTCTTGGAAGATGCCGAACGTCATCGCGAAGCCTGCCGTCGGTCAGTCAGGTCAATTACCCAGAGTGGAGACGAGGCCATCGATACCCCAGGCCGGCAGCTGCATTATGCCACAGCCAAGCAGAATGCGGATTGTTGGCTTCTTGGTCGGCGTTTCGGTTGGTCGACTGAGCTGGTCTCCGCTCAACTCAATGCTCTCCGTCGCCGTCGCCATGACTCTCAAGTGTGCCGAGGATGCCGCGCTGCACCCAACAAATATTCTGCGATGGGATGCGACACCCCCGATGATCTTGCCCAGTCAACAGCATATATGTGTACCAGTCGCACTTCTTGCCGACGGAAGACGTCGATCATCTCGGCGTGCGCGCCGAGAGTTGTTCCTTCCACAGCCGGCATGCCTTTTTGAGTTACATTGCTGCTGCCAAATCAGAGACAATTCACTGAAGGTCATCGAAGTCACGGAGTATCAGCTGTGGTCGATAGAAGTGAAGCACTGACGGCTTCCCTTGCTGCTGCAATGCCGGAGGCTATATGTACACAAGAGTACATGGAGGTTGGTGAGTCGCATCCGCATGTCAGCAACACTCTGCCGGTATCGCATGCCTCCATTTCACATTCGATAGCTTGGCACGACTCTCTTCGCACGAGCGAGAAGCTCATTATGCATCTTGAACCACAACTCAAGCTCCGACCTCGACCATCCTCCCGATAGCCTCATCCACACCAATACCCACCCCAAACTGCTCAATCGCGTCCTGTGCCCTCGGCACGCCGATCAACGCAATACTCCTCGGCACCACCACATCCTGCACGTCGAAGCAGCCGAAAGCCACGAGCTGCTTCAGCGCCGGGCAGCTCCTGAAGATGCCCGCCACCACGCTCGTGTCGACCCTGTTGCAGAAGCTGATGTTGATGTACTCCAGCATCGGGTACGTCTGCGCGCCGTTGAAGACGTCGATGAAGGCCGACAACTCGATGAAGCGGCACGAGGCGATGTTGAGGTGTTTGAGATGAGAGCCCGAGTGGGCCATGAGCGCGGTGAAGCCGGATGACGCTAGGCCGATCGCTTCCTCCGGCCCGGTGGGATTGTTGTTGTCCACGTCTCGCGTCGAGTTGAAGTCTACGAAGGTCAGTGGCGGGTTCTCCCACTGGGTGAAGAGTGCAGTGAACCCGGCATCTGTGACGGTGTCGTTCTCGGAGAGTCGAAGCTTGTGAAGCTGGTCGCAGTGTTTGTGGATGGCCTCGAGGACGGTGTCATCTGCGTCGACAAACTTCTCCAGCGATAGCGTCTCGAGCTGGACGCCTTGACACTCGATGAGGTTAGTGATGGCATCATTGGAGACTTCGCGGCCGATCTGGAGGGATAGATGCTTGAGCTCCATTATGTCGGCAATGGCCATCACCGACTCTTCTCCTATCCGACGGCAGAGCTTCAGCTTCAAGCGCTCGAGGTTCGGACAGCATTCGACCATCTTCCGTACCGCACTGTCCTCGAATGCAGCATCAAGCCACTTCAGCTTGATGACTTCGAGCTTGGGGCCGGCTTCCTCGAATAGCCGGTGCCACATCTCCTCCGATACTAGATTGCCAGCGTACAACGACAGGTGTCGAAGATCTTTGCATCGCTCAAGCATGTAGTCGATGGATTTGTCCTTTAGCTGGCACGCATTGCTGAGCACCAGCTTCTTCAGTTCCGGCACGACAGCAAAGATTTGATGGTAGTCGTCCTCCTCGAGATAGGCGGCGTCGTGCACGACCACAGAGTCCAGGTCCGGGCGTAGGAAAAGTGGGAGCGTCTTGGACTTCATCACCCGGTTCTTGGAGAAGATCTCACTGAGACGCTCGAGCAGCTTGGGTGGCAAATCTCCCAGCTCTTCCACATCGTCGTGGTGCTTCGCCACCCTTTGTAGACAAATCTGCACCAGCGACTTCGCGCCGCCAGTTGCAAGCCCGTCCAACCTCTCACTCTCCACCTTGCGCCTCTTCCCGCGAACAGCTTTCGGCTGGGCGGCTTTCTGCTCCTTCCTCAGGTCTTTCGTGTGCAACTTCCCACAAGGCGTGCACAGCAGCCCGCCATCGGGTCCCTCCTTGCTGTACGGAGTGACAGTGAAGCGCTTGCTGCAGATCTCACAGTGCTCGAACTGTCCAGGCGCTGGCTTGGCTTTCCGGTAAAAGTCCATGTCAAAGTCCTCGTCACTGCTGTTGTCCAGGTCCGGATTCTCCTTTCGCGCCTTCTTCTTGGCCTTCTTCGCATCCTTGCCCTTCTTGCCGCCCTTACCCGTCTTGGCCTTCTTGATCTTGTCTATCACATCCTTCTCTGATCGCTTGCGCTTCTTCGTCGCCTTCTCGTCCTCTTCTGCTTGTGCCGCAGCGGCCAAGGCCTCATCGTCATCCTGCTGCGGGACGTCGTTCGATGCGCCTTCGCCAGCATCCGCATCATCTCCTGTAGTCTGCGTTCGTCTGCGATAGTCATCGCGGATCTGTTGCGCCGAGATGTTGTTCGCTGCGAGGAAGTCCGTCAAGGCACTGTGCGGCCCGCGAATGGTGTTGCCACCTCGTCTCGCTGACATCGTGGCCTACGGGTGTAGTCGACAGTTGATGGGGTGGAAAGGTGTCCTAAGAGGAAGGTGCAAGCGTGCATGTGTAACTAGGTTATACGTGTAGTTTGGGAAGTGGCAGGTGTTGCCTGAGGTCACGCGTCGGTGCATACGCGAAGTTCGCGCGTGTTCGCTGCAAGCACTTACGCTCCACTTCAACACGCAGTGCTGCCGTTCACAAAGCCTGGCACAGCATTCACCACTCAAGCCTTGGACCGACGATTGCCACTGTGTTGTGGCGAAGGATTCTGCAGTGGATGTTCTTGCACTGGTGTCCGTCCAAGTGGCGATCAACGACGGAGAATCGCTCTCCTCTTGGCTCCGCTCCCGAGCGGCTTCAAATTCCTTGTGGTGCCGGACGGCAATGATATTGCAACCGATACTCCGTAGCGATTGCCTCCGAGTCAAGCGAACACATGTGCTCGCGGCTGTGCCTGCTTCCGGAGCCTCAAGTGGGCTAGGATCGGGTCATATCGTGGCGTCAGTCGATTCAGGTCCTATTAGGCTCACAGCTATACGTGTACTCATCGTCCTGCCCACACGCCATCAGAAGATCCACATAACTGGCGGCAGCGGTATGTCCAGCGAGTAGCGCTCGCCGACGCACGCATGGGCAGCACGGAAGCGCGCGATACCTTGAGATCCGTCGACCTGAGCGAGATATGACGACTTGTCTTTGAGGAACGTATATATATCTCGTACTGTAGGCCAGAACAGATCGCATCATCTCGACATGTACGCACTGAGAACCATCCGCACTCGATTCCCGGCCAATACCAGATACCTGTCTACCACTCTTGCAAGCAAGATGCCGGAGGGAACGAACCAGTCCCACGCCACTGATCCCAAGCAGGGGTCAGTGGGTAAGTCTCCCCATCCCTCGACCTACTCATCCCTCGTCACTGACCTGTTGGCCCGCAGTGCCAGAGAAGGTGCAGGAGAAGCTGCCCAAGGGCGTTGAACAGGCTGTCCCGGACACCGTCCACGACACCGGCTCCTCCCAGAATCGTAAGACTCTGAGAAAGCGGTACCCTTCATTGGCATCGCACTGACGCTCAGTGACAGACTCCACCGGCCACTCCTACGTTCCGAAGTCGATCGCAGAGGCCCTGCCCAAGAAGGTCGAGGAGGTTGTCCCGGACGCGATCCACGACACCAGCGGGAAGCATTCGTAAAGGTCGGCTGCCCTCGACACACGAAGTATCTGTATGATGTAGAAGGTCCAGTGTACATGACTTTATGCACTGCATCATCAGACTTCCCATTATGTTCGCCAGCCCGGAAGCGCATCAATGATCTGTAGCCAAGTTGGTCCGGCACCCGAGACCTCAGCGGCAACCCAAGAATATCGGTGCGAGTGTCGATGGGCAGTATCGAAGCTGAGAAGTATGAGCAGCGTCGCGATGTGTTGTCCAAACATACGTGCCTTGTGCAGCTTGCGAAACAGACATGGTCAGGCCTTTCCCGTACACAATTATACACTATGCACATGTGCTCGTTGAGACGCTATGCCGTCGACATCCGGTATCCAATACAATCCAAGAAGCCCTCGTGAACCCAGATCAGCAACAAAAGGGTATCTTCATCTTACAATTTCCGAAGCCAGATCCACCCGTCTTGCGAAACCCTCACATGCGGCGAGTCGCCAAGGCCAATCGACCTCGGGAAGGCCGGTAACCGTATCAGCACAGCGCAAGCATGCTGTTCAGTTGAAGTCGGCCTGGACACTGCCGTACTTGACACCGTCTACCCGCAGCTCGAAGACCAGATTCGCGCTCTCGATCTTCATATGCAGCTCGAAGTCCAGGTTGTCGAACTCGATCCCCTTGGTCGTCGTGAGGCGGGTGAAGAGGCTCTTGGGCACCGAGTTGATGTCGGTCGTGAGCGTGCAGACCTTGACGAGCTGCTTGCCAAAGGCGTCGGGCGCGTCGTCGGTCTCGCAGGCGATCAGCTCGTCCTCGATGACTAGGGACTGGCTGGGCCGGAAGTTGCGGGTGTAGTGGAAGGAGATGGGCTGGTCCGCGGAAATGGGTGTGCCCTGTAACGAGATCAATACTTGCTCAACATGGGCGATGCAGGGAGGGACTCACTTTGGCGATGTGCCACTGCATCCGATCGCTGACCATCCATC
>JAWDJV010000038.1:0-57395 GCA_033119285.1 Teratosphaeriaceae sp. CCFEE 6253 | reverse complement strand
TGCTTCCCGCACAAGGGCTACATCTGGAACTACGGCGCCTTCGGGCAGACGTGGGAGGACCCCTCCGCGACCCACCCAGAGACCAAGGCGAAAGGCGACAACGACCCGCTCGACGTCTGCGAGATCGGTGAGGCCGTCGGCAAGGTGGGCGAGGTCAAGCAGGTCAAGGTCCTGGGCGTCATGGCGCTGCTGGATGAGGGCGAGACGGACTGGAAGATCATCGCCATCGACGTCAACGACCCGCTCGCGCCGCGGTTGAACGACATCGAGGATGTGGAGAGGCATCTGCCGGGTCTTTTGCGGGCGAGCAACGAGTGGTTCCGCATCTACAAGATCCCCGACGGCAAGCCGGAGAACCAGTTCGCCTTCTCGGGCGAGTGCAAGAACCGGAAGTACGCGATGGACGTCATCCGCGAGTGCGCGGAGGCGTGGGAAAAGCTGGTCACGGGCAAGGCGGCGAAGGGGGAGATCTCGCTGTAAGTCTGATCCCGAGAGGCAGTCGAGATGAATGGACAGTACTGATCGGATGTGTGCAGCACCAACACCACCGTCCCGCACAGCAACGACCGCACCGACCCGAGCAAGCTCAACCTCCCGAAGGGCGAGGACAAGGCCCCGGCGCCAATCGACCCGAGCATCGACAAGTGGTTCTACATCTCTGGCGCGTCCGCTTAGATGCGTATTCTCATTTGAGATGCGTACTGCCATTCGGGTCTTGATGGAGTCGTTTCCCGTAGAAAGCGCCCAGGGTGTATACGCGGAATGCATACATAGACACGGAAAAGCCGCTGCAAAGATCAGTCTGCAAACGATTCGATGAGTGAGTGACACGTTTCGGGTGTGCCGCGTGGACGATTCCGCTCGTAAAATTGGCACGGGACGCGGTCTGCAGCGCTGAACCCTACATTCTGCTGCTGCCTTCCGCTGGTACGCCTTACGCTAGTTGATGAAGTTCACGCAGAAGAAGTGCAGTATCATGCTCCCAAACACAAAGTCCGCGAAAGCCCTGCAAACGAGAGTATGTCAGCTATTGACGTCCGTGAAGAGGATGATATCAAGGGCAGCACAATATACCTCTCATTGCTCGTCCCTGCAAACTCCTTCTCGTTCTCCTTACTCGTCTGCATCCGCAAACTGGCCGTGAGCACAAACTGCCCGACCGTGGCTGAGAAGCCTGCGAGGAAGGCGTTGAAGGGCTGTCGTACACACCATGTCGTTAGTACATATTACTTCGCACACCCACCCACTTCCTCGCAATGAGCAAGAATGACACGTACGTAGTTCCCAGCAATGACACAGTAGACAAACTGCAGCACGCCCACCAGCATCAAGAACCCCATGAAGGTATCCAGCAATTTCGTCCGCTGGGGCGTCTTGTCCACGTAGCTGTCCCACATCTTGATCAGGATGTCCTGCGCATCTTGGAGGTTCCGCGGTGCGACATTGGAGAACTGGTTCGCCGCGGTGGTCACGGGGTTCGATGCAGTGGAGGTGCTGCTGGTGGAGGATGGGGTGGAGGTCTTGGAGTGCGAGGCGGCGGGTTTGCTGGGCGCGGCGCTGGCGGAGGTGTGCTGGGAGCGGTTCGCGGAGGGCGGGGCGGCGGCGGGGGAGGGGGTGAATTTCTTGGGTGGCATGGTGGCGCTCAGTGGAGTTTATGGTGCGGTTGCTGGGGCGTAGCGGGAGTCCTGGTCGTGGCAATGGGTGAATATGTCAGGCTGTGGAAGTGGAAGTTGAAGACAGCTTGAGGGTCACGCGCGAACATAATTTGTGCACGGACCAGATGGCATAAGATCCTCTGTTGCTCGTTGCATCATTCAAGGATGTCGTACACTAGGTATGGCACGTCGTCGACACGACATTCGCTCATCCCACCCGCCGCTGTCTCGCGCACTGCAGAGAGCTCGGTGCCGGCTACATCTCAAGGGCTGCTCAAAGTACAGTCCCGCGGGGCACAACAAGGCGACGAGTTTGCGACTCACATACGGGACCACGAGCATCGCCAAGTCGAGGAGGGACTCGCGCGATGGTACATCCAGCCAGGGCGATCTTGAGTCGTGCCGCAGTAAGAGCGCTGTAGCGTCCTAGGCGTGGCAAGCGCATCCAGCGCGCCCTGTACACGCGATGTTGGACGATCGCCAAAGCTTCAATCAGCACCAGACCCTCCAATACGGACTCGGTCCTTACAGATGCTGCTCAGGAACGGGTCACGCCACATCTCAATGATCAGTCGCAGGTGCAGAACACGCCTCAGAGCTGCACTCGGGTCCTGAGATTGCGCGCGGGTGCAATACTGGAGGCTTGCCTCGTTGAGTAAGACCTGCAGAAGCCGCTTGATGAAGAGTTACAGGGGTATTCCGCAACCATATGCATCCGCAGCAAGACGGGATCTGCGGAGCACCTACACCTGCGCTCGGAGCTGCGTAGACTGCACCGTTTGGAATCACGCCTGCCCGAATCGGACTTGCCAAGCTTCCACTTCCTGCTCAGTCATCCGCCTTCAGTAATGCCGATGCGGTACCCAAGGTTCGGCGACACGCCCTATGGCATGGCATCGTTCCACCCCTTGATAGGCTTGTAAGGCTGCATGGAATCAGCCTCACTCTAGGCCGCTCGTATTCGGATGTCAAGCAGGTCGAACGCAAATCACCGCTCTCTCAAGAGACAGCAGTCACGGCAACAAGCCGACTTACAATTCCAGGGTCGCCGAGCCTGCCCCCACGATCGATCCAATGCTGCGGACCATGCAGGCTCCCTGCCATGTGCAATCAGTCGCACTGGATTAGGACCAGTCTCTGAGAAACTGAGCCGTTATAAGCGGAGCTCTGCGCACAACTGGTTTGACTGCGCATTGCCACAGCAATCGCCAAGCATCGGAACATCACCGAGGATGCACTCAACATTGAGGACCCTTGCTTGTGGGACTGAGTAATTGCAGTAGCCAACGCTGACAACAATCATGGTAACGGCCATGGTCGCAGGTGAGATGCCGCAAAGGTCAAGTACAAATATTCCCTCTCGTCAAACGAAGGTGTCACAGACACATATCCGTCGTCTTCCTTCAAAGCTGCAAGTGTTCACTGACACACCAAACACTCCATGCCTCCATCCCAGGAGACAGAGCACTTCGACTTGATCTCCCTCGGCACCGGCGAGGCAGGAAAGCTCCTTCCTTGGACCTTCGGCCCACTCGGCAAGCGATGCGTCGCCATCGAGCGGCAGTGGTATGGAGACTCCTGTCCGAACGTCGCCTGCCTGCCCAGCAAGAACGTCAACTGGTCCGCCAAGGTCGCCAGTCTCCACTCGCACGGCGACACGTTCGGACTCCCAGGCATGCACGGCCCAGCTGAGATTGACATGAAGGCCGTGAAGCAGAGGAAGCAGGTCATGGTGCAAGGTCTGGTGCGGGACTTCGGCCAAGTCTATGTTGATGCGGGTGTCGAGGTAGTGATGGGCGAGGGCAGATTCGTCGGACCCAAGACCATTGAGGTCACCGACGCCAAGGGCGGGACAAGAAGGCTCGAAGCTGACACCGTGCTTGTGAAAACCGGCTCTCGTGCGCTCATCCCGGATGTCGAGGGGCTGAAGGAGGCGAAGGCCTTGACACACGTGGAGCTCCTCGATCTTGACGTGCTGCCCGAGCATTTGATCATCATCGGTGCTGGGTATGTGGGGCTGGAATTTGCGCAGGCGATGAGGAGACTCGGTGCGAAAGTGACCGTTCTCGATCGTCACGACAGAATCCTCAGGCGCGAAGACGACGATGTCGCCGCCGTTCTGCAGGACATTCTAGCCAGCGAGGATGTGGTGTTCCAGGCGGGTTCCGAGCTCGCCAAGGTCACGGGCACGTCCGGTCAATCCGTACGGATCAAAGGCACTGCCAACGGCAAGGAGTTCGAATTGACCGGCTCGCACATCCTGTGCGACCGGCAGGGTCGCGAACACGAACGATATCGGCCTCGAGGCTGCAGGAATCGAGGTTGATAAACACGGATTCATTATAGTCGACGAGTTCAATCGGACCACAGCCGACGGGGTGTACGCCGCTGGCGACTGCGCCGGCTCACCGCTCTTTACGCACATCGGATTCGACGACTTCCGCATCATCCGAGACCATATGCTTGGCAAACCGATCACAGCGACTCGGAGGTCTGCACGTCAGGTCCCCTACACCCTCTTCACCGATCCGGAGCTCGCGCACGTCGGACTGCGTGAGCGCGACGCCAATGCACAGGGTGTCGAGTATCGCTTGACGAAGCTGCCCATGGCCGAGTTCCTGCGGACCCGGACCCTCGGCGAGACGAGAGGCTTCGCGAAGGCCTTGATCTCGACGACGGATGATACGATCTTGGGCTTCACGGCAGTTGGTGCGCATGCGGGTGAACTGCTGCCTGTGGTGCAATTGGCGATGAAGAAGGGATTGCCGTATACTGACCTGGCCGAGTTAATTGTCGCGCATCCGACTTTGAATGAAGGCCTGGTTGCTCTGTTCATGGCTGTGCCGCCGAGATAGAGTCCGTTGGATTATGCATTTCACAATTGACGTATCCGCCATGCCTTCGCGGGGGTTTCATGACTCGGCTACTTCCAGATTCTGCAATACGTATGAGGCTCGCGCGGAGTGGGTCGCCACACACACGATCTTTCAGAAGCGGCTCCTCCATGACTTCGCCGGTGTCCTTCATCGACGGAGGAAGACAGCAGTATCCATGCCACGCAAGACCGTCTACACCCGGTCTTCTGTAGAGCCCACAGCTTCACAAGTGGTTGGGTTGATGCACATGTGTCTCCTTCCAAGTTGAATCCAAGGAGCGGGCGGCGGCAGAACGTCATACCATTACATAGTATGTATGCTGTGCCCGCCGGGGCCTAGGCTCGCCAGTAGGCAGGCACATCAGGTCACACGAGCTTGCGAACTCTCATGCGGCACGCGCTGATCAGCGATGACGATGCAGCGAATGTCGTTTCCCGGGTAGCGACGTATTCAGGTTTGTTGTCGCTCCTTGAGTCCATTGTCGTTCCGCATCACCTTCCACGCACATACTCTCACAGTCCAACCCATCAGCAATCACCCAGACAGACAACCGCCATCATGGACGCAGCATCCACCGCACTCAATTCGCTCTTGTACGTCGAGGCTCCTCATCTTCAGTCAAGGCTTGACGCTAACTCCCATCAGCGCGAAGGTACCTGCGCCAGGAACGCGGGACGGCACGAGCGTTGGAGACACCGAAGAATATTGAGGAGAAGGTCGAGCACGCCGCCCACCACAGTAAGGCCAAGAGCGGCAAGAGCGGGTCCGAGGGCAACAAGAGCGGGTCCACCTCGACCGAGACCACCTCCGCCTCAGCTTCGAAAGCCGAGAAGGGTGCAACGACAGTGGACAAGGCGATCGAGGAGACCGACACCGATGCGGACCAGACCGTGGCCAAGGCTGTCGAGCACGACCACATCACCAGCAAGCACGAGACGCGCGAGCGCGACGTGATTGAGCGCGAGGTGCACCAGGACCACTACCACACCACCATCCAGCCACTGCAGGACCGCGAGGTCCAGGAGACGAAGCACGACTTCGAGGAGACGCCGATCGAATATCGCTCGACGGAGAAGGATGATGGCGCAGCCAAGGCCAAGGCCGCAAGCAGGCTTTCGGAGTTCCACGACACCGTAGAGGAGGAGAAGACCGAGGAGACTCGGGCCAAGGACGACACGGTCCTGGGCGAGCACGTCCACCACCACCTACACGAGACCGTGCAGCCGGTGATCTACAAGGGTAAGAAGACGAGGTTATAAAAACCGCTGTCGAACATTGTCGCTAACCACGGGTGCAGAGATCGTCAAGTCCTCCGTCACCCACGTCACCCACCCCATCAAGGAGACGGTGCACGAGCACTCGAAGGACCACGGCGTCACGGAGGCCAAAACGATCTCGGTGGACGAGTTCAAGCATCGTCTGGGGGGTGAGAAAACCAAGGAGGTCGACCCGGAGAAGCCGGCGATCTGATGGCCGGGAACGAGATGTCGCAGCTACGATGCTACTCATTCGCAAAAGGCGGAGCAGACTAACAGCGTCTTGAGATTCTGTCGCAGCCTAGGACTGTAACAATACCTAACTCACGCTTCCGAGTTCCTCGCGTGCCTTCCCTATGCGCTCGCATCTCGACTCACCCTCGCACCTCGGCTCGCCCTTCCGAGTCCCTACAACATCAATACCGATGTCCCAGCTGCGGCGAGACTGGTAGCCCTGTATGCCCCTCGTATGCAGGCACATCACGTATCCCTGAAGCTGCGCTACTGCGTGCGTCAGGTAGGACTATCTTGTAAGGCACAGGTACTGAGCAGAGGCAACACCCTACCTACATGTACCCTCGTGAATCTACATGTTGGTTGATTGTAGTCCACCTCAGTACACCACCGTCCAGCCCCTTGCGTCCGTGCCTGGTGGGACCTGCCTATTCGGGCAGGGGCGTGAACGCGAGCTGCTACGCGAGACAAGCGAACTCGTGGCGCTCGCGACTTTTCCATGACCACGCAACAACTTCACATAACGGACACAAGGGACGATTGGCAGTCCATTCGCTCTAAGTATACCATCTGTTCCTCATGGTCCAACGAGCAATGGTATACCTTCCTCCCGACCCTGGTAAGACCGCCGCTGACAGCATTCGTAGAAGTTCACGCCCGAGGTGCTGCTGTCAGCGCCTAGACGCTCAGCTGGAGTGCCGAACCCGTCTGGCACTCGCATCCTGTACACCTCTTCCACGTACGACTTCGGGACGCACAAGAAGACGATCGAGCTGCGCTTGCTGGACGTGGCGGCCAACGAGTCCCACCTCTTGGCCACGGACGACGAAGTCTCGGACTTCAACTGGCTAGACGATGGGCGCTTCTTCTGCTTGCAGGCCGAGAAGGATGGGACCACGAGCCTGTACGCGGCGGACGTGAGCAAAGTGCCTGACTCGCCGGTCACGCATTATGTCGTCGAGAAGATACCGGCAAGCGCCAGCAACCTCAAGATTTGCAAGCTGGATGCCGAGGGCTACGAGCTCGCCGTGGTTGTCAGTGCCCAAGCTCTACCGGATGGCAGCCTGCTCACGCCTCAAGAAGCCAAGAAGAAGACCCAGGCGACCGGCCGCCTGTACTCGAAGCTCTATGTCCGCCACTGGGATCACTACGTCGGCAAGGCGAGGAATGCGCTCTTCACGGCTCTAATGCGTCGAGGAGAAGATGGCAAGTACAAGCTGACCGGACTCACTAACGCACTAAAAGGCAGCGGGTTGGAGTGTCCGATGGGGCCTTTCGGCGGCACGGACAACTTCGACATCAGGCGCACGGGTCTGATCTTCGTGGCTAAGGACCCTGAGCTCAACGTCGCTCTCGGGACCAAGTGCAATGTGTATCTGCTCAACGTGAAGTCGTGGGGAGAGGTTGACTCCGCCGAGATAGAGGAGATCCCGATCTCTGGCTACGAGGGCGCCGCCACATGCCCGGTATTCGCCGCCGACGGCACCAAAGGAGCATTTTTGATGATGAAAGGCGGCGACTACGAAGCAGACAAGAACGCCATCTTCGTACTGTCGGATGTAAGCGCGCAGGCCAGCCGGCCACGCAGCGTCATCATGCCTCAAGAAACAAGCGCTAGTCGCGACACCTTCTGGGATCACAGTCCGCAGGCCATCGTCTTCTCGGCCGATAGCAAGTCGCTCCTGGTGGTGGCGGAAGACAAGGGCACTGCCAGCTCATACGATGTCCAGCTAATCTTCAACAACGAACCGCCACGGCCAGCACTGTCTCTCACCACTCAAGGATACGTGAGCGATATCAAAGCGCTCAGCAATGGCCGAGTCTTCCTCTCCGGCAGCACGCTCGTCGACAACTCGTGGTATGGCATCGTGAGCACCGGGAAGGACGCCAGCAGTACGTCGTGGAGACATTCGAACTCAATGTCCGGCAACAAGTTCGGCCTGAGTTCATCGCAAGTCTCCTACATCTGGACTCCGGCCAGCAATCCCAAGATCACCAAGGAGATCCACTCGATCGTCACGCGCCCAAGCAACTTCGACAAGTCCAAGAAGTACCCGGTCGCATACTTCATCCATGGCGGTCCGCAAGGTAGCTGGGCCGACAGCTGGTCGACGCGATGGAACCCCGCCGTCTTCGCTGAGCAAGGCTATATCGTTGTTGCGCCAAACCCGACCGGGAGCACGGGCTACGGGCAAGCACTCACTGATGCCATTCGATACAATTGGGGCGGTGATCCTTACCAGGACATCGTGAACTGTTTCGAGTGGGTGGGTGAGAACATGCCGGAGGCGGACAACGAGAGAGCAGTCGCACTTGGTGCGAGCTACGGTGGGTACATGGTGAGCTGTCAGTACTGGAACTCCCTTTCCCACAACCACTGATTGCATCAGATGAACTGGATCCAAGGACAGCCCCTCGGCCGGAAGTTCAAGGCCCTCGTCTGCCACGACGGCATCCTCAGCTTCAGCGGGAGCATGATCTCCACCGACGAGCTCTACTTTACCTTCCACGACCTGGGCGCCACGCCCTGGTACGACCCGGGCAGCAAGTCCGCACCTGCTGATAAAGTCCAGCCCGGTGCTGAGGCCTTGCCTGTGACCGACTGGAAGCGCTGGGACCCGAGCGAGTACCTGGAGCACTGGGCGACGCCGCAGCTCGTGATCCACAATTCGCAGGACTATCGCTTGGCGATCTCCGACGGGCTGGCGGCGTTCAATGTGCTGCAGGCTCGGGGCGTTGACAGCGAGTTCCTGACGTTCCCAGACGAGAGTGAGTGAAGCTGACTCCACTTGCGACATCCTCTGCTGACTCCTCTCAGATCACTGGGTACTGAAGCCCGAGAACAGCCTGGTGTGGCACAAGGTCGTGCTCAATTGGATCAACAAGTACGTCGGCCTGCCACCCTATACCACCGAGGATCCCGACAGCGATGACTTGTGGGGTGGTATTCGAGAGGAGAAGGCAGAGCCGGCGCAGATGCAGGCAGAGCCGGCGCAGATGCCGGCACAGGGCAAGCCCGAGACGTAGTGGCAAGACCTCCTGGAACTTGTGTCTGTCCATCACCGTCACTGTTCCCGCGCGCATGGCAAGAGCGTGCAGCGATCGCTACGTCGGCCTTCCCGTGACTACCACCCAGAGGTACCTTGATTCAGTATACTCCTGGGCCGCCGTGCCGATGTGCTCGCGACGTCAAAGCACTTCTGCATGCCTGGCTCGTTCATGGCTAGTATCGCCTGCTCGTACTCGCGACGTGCGGCGATCGGTCTGCCGCGAGTCGTCGTGTCGTTGCGCGCGCCGCTCCCGATGGATCCGCGCCGTGTGCGCGCGTGCCTGCCGCGTCCGCTGCGTCGGCCCCGTCCCATGCTCCGCCAGTACATCGATGAAGAAGAACGAGCCGCGGTCAGCTGCCTGGCCTCTAGCTCCGCCAAGTCAAGCGTCCACGGCGTATCATCGCATGCGCTCGGCCTCGTCTGTCGGTATCTCGCACCATCGTCTTCCCTGCCGGACTTGCCTGCGCAGGTGAGGTGGGGTGTTGTAGGTCTAGTGCCGCCAAGTCTAGTGGCGCTACCACCCACCCTGCTTCGCCATTATCACGCACTCGCGCGAGCATGGCAAACGCATCGCGACCTGTGAGGTAGTTTGGCAGCGCTGACTAAAGCGTGGCCCGTGGCTACGTTGCGGGGTTGGAGAAGACTGTTCTGTGCAAGCACCGATCGGCGGCTTGGCAATCGAAGGCGGAAATGTTGTTGTTATTATTGCCGGCCGGCTCTGCGCCCCTCTTCCATTTCAAGGCGCTGTTGGAGCGATCTTATGGCCGTGCAAGATGGGAGCGGCCTCGCAGAACTGAACAGTTTGCAGAGAGATTCGCGATCTGAGCCAGGAGCGCCCCGTCTCCCGCAATCATCGGCAGCATGGAGAACTGCCATCCTCGCTACCACCACGACGTGAAACTTGGGGTCCGCAGCAGGCGGCTCTTCCAGGCAATCTGGAAGGAATCATCAGGCGGGTAATTCTATGACATCAAGCCGCGACAGCGGACCACCTCACACGAGACCGCACGCCTCTTCACGCTACACGTAGCCGCTCAATCCCATGATGACGAGGCTACGCTGCCCAGACGACAGCAATCGCCTGTCAGAAGGCAAGGCTGTCGCCTAATACTACTGCGGCGCGAAGCGGCTCGTATGCAAGCCCCTCCGTCCGTCGTGGAGCTTCGCGCACATCACTTGCGGGGGACGCTGCTGGACGACGCAAGCCACGATCAGAGGATCCAAGCAATAGCCCAGCAACGCTTCGCCAGCCATGGCATGCGCGCGACTGAACAAGTCACCGCGGTCTACGTTGGCTAGTCCGGCGCGTTGGCCCAGATCATGGTCCGCTTGCGTATGCCGGGAGAAACTGAATGAGGACCCAGTACAGCCCAGAGGAGCCGCTGATCTGAAAAGCCGCCGCCATGACGCTGGGCAGCGATCGAGCACCATTCTGCCGTGACTCGGACGCAGATACTCCAGTAGCGCGCTTACCGTTGTGGTGCCGCCGATGGCTGACGGCCGTGAGGGATCACCCAGCTCGACACGCACCCTCTGGCACGGTGCCACATTAGTCGGTGGCGCCAATGTCACTTCCTCATCTGGACCTGCATCGCAATAGCAGATCGCACCGCGGCTCGCATCGTGCAGGTACAGTCCACTGATCGCTTACGGCGTCGGCCATCAGCTGGGTCACGTCCCGCCACCTCGTCTAG
Organism: Teratosphaeriaceae sp. CCFEE 6253; assembly: GCA_033119285.1. Taxonomy (NCBI): domain Eukaryota; kingdom Fungi; phylum Ascomycota; class Dothideomycetes; order Mycosphaerellales; family Teratosphaeriaceae; species Teratosphaeriaceae sp. CCFEE 6253. The sequence goes on along the minus strand of JAWDJV010000038.1, from coordinate 46,630 downwards.
GTCGACTTGCTGGAGCGTAGTAACGACGGCACAGCAGGTCCAGCTTCGGTGGGTGAGGTGTCGACCGAGCAGGGAACGATAAGGTCTGCCATGGCCAGTTCTACTGCGTGCCTCAAGGTCCAAACTGGAATACTCGGTGCTTCATGAAGACACTCATCGCCCTCAGTACGCTTGTGGCGTGTGCTCTTGCACTTCCGTCAAGTCCCTACGTATTGCACGAAGCTGGCGCAAGAAGCGGTCGCTGGAAGCGGAGTCACGCTGTCGACCCCGATGCCATCATTCCGTTGAGGATCGGCTTGAAGCAGCGCAATCTGCACATCGGCTATGACAAGCTCATGGAGGTGAGGGTGACTTGGCAGTGTGATAGAAGCGCCGCCGCTGAAACAATGGTTAGGTCGCACACCCTTCATCCAAGCGGTACGGCCAGCATCTCGGCGCAAAAGAGGTTCGCGAGCTCTTTGCGCCGCGCGACGACACCGTCGACGCAGTTACAGACTGGCTTCTCAGCTCGGGCATTAACGGCTCGGACGTGATGCACTTTGAGAACAAGGGCTGGCTGGGCCTCGACATCCCTGCCCGAGACGCCCAACGATTGTTCCGCATGCAGTACCACGAGCACGAGGGTGCGTCCGGTGAGGTCAAGCTCGGCTGCGACCGATACTACGTGCCGGCCCATCTGGCGAAGCACATCGACTACATCACGCCTGGCGTCAAGCTCTCGGCGAGGATGACGAAGAGATCGGTCTCTGCTCGCTACCATCGTCCTCGTCCCGGTCGACCCGGTCCCATGCGCATGCCGCCCGGGCATCACATACCGTGGCATCCACCACCAGGCGCCGGAGGCCTGCCAGCCGATCTGCAAGACTGTGCCAGGAACTTCACCACGCAATGCTATCGGGCGTTGTACGACATCCCATTCGCGTACGAAGAAGGCTGGAACGTCTCGGGCAATTCCTTAGGCCTATTTGAGGGTGGGGACCACTACTCGCAAGAGGATCTCGATCTGTACATCCAGAAGTACGCACCCTTCATTCCGGCTGGTACTGGCCCGATCGCCTTGTCCATTGACGGGGCCACATTGGGCGTCCCCGCGGGCTCCGAACTCAACACCGGCGAGTCCGACATCGACCTCGGCGTCGCCCTCCCCCTAATCTACCCTCAGACCATCACAATCTACCAGACCGACGACGATCTACAGTACATCGACTTCTCCAACCTCCACGGCTTCCTGAACACGTTCCTGGATGCCCTCGACGGCTCCTACTGCAACTACACCGCGTATGGTATCACCGGCGACAGCCCGGGCGTGGACCCTTCATATCCGGATCCTCTGCCCGGTGGTTACAAAGGGCAGGTGATGTGCGGCACCTACACACCCACCAAGGTCATCTCCATCTCCTACGGCGAAGCCGAGGCGGATCTGCCGCTCCGGTACACCGAGCGCGAGTGCAACGAGTGGATGAAGCTGGGGCTTATGGGCCATTCGGTCTTCGTTGCCTCGGGCGACAACGGCGTGGCCAACTACGTGGGCGATCCGGCGGGCGTGTGCCTGTCCGCGCCCGGGCAGAACAACACCATCTTCTCGCCGTCCTACCCGAACAACTGCCCGTACGTCACGAATGTGGGCGGGACGCAGTTCCAATGGGACCAGACGATCCTGGACCCAGAGAGCGCGATGCAAGACCCTCCCCTGATCGACGACCCGGGATTCTCATCCGGGGGGGGCTTCGCAAACTACTTCCCCATGCCGTGAGTCCCCGCCCGGCTGTGAGCGCACCAAACGAAGTCCCGCTGACCACGTTCCCGTACGCTATAGAGCCTACCAAGCCGCGGCCGTCTCCTCCTACTTCCGGAACCACGACCCGGGCTACCCCTACTACGTCGCCAACGCCAACGCCTCGAACATCGGCGCGCACGGCGGCCTTTACAACCGCGCGGGCCGTGCGTACCCGGACGTCAGCGCCAACGGCGCCAGCTACCGCATGTTTGACAACTTGACCAACTACCACTTTTTCGGCACCTCCCTCTCGTCACCCCTCTGGGGCGCCATCACCACGCTGATCAACGAGGAGCGTGGCTTGGCCGGCAAGGGGCCGGTGGGGTTCATGAACCCGACGCTGTACGCGCATCCCTGGGCGTTGACGGATATCGTGAATGGGAGTAATCCCGGTTGTGGGAGCGAGGGGTTCCATGCCGTGCCGGGCTGGGATCCGGTGACAGGGCTGGGGACGCCGAAGTATCCGGCGCTGCTGCGGGTGTTCATGGGGTTGCCGTGAATGTGACGACTGAAAGGTCCTAGTGGCTTGGTGGAGGCTGGACGTGATATCGGATGGTGCAGGACCCTGACGTTGCGCGACACATGTATGTTTGTGCAGTGGATCCGAACATACACCAAACCTCGTCTCCCGAGTGGCGATGACCTATGTACATAGCTGTGACGATAAGATCTGATCTGATGGTTGATTTTTAGGCGGTGTAACAGTAGTGGTACGTAGTCAGGTTCTTGATATCACGTACTATTGCTAGAGTTGCCTAGGATCGAATTAGGCCGAGCGGGATGATACACGGGCCGATCAGGCAGGTACGAGTGATTGACCTTCACGTGCATTCCCGAGTTCCATATACATGTACCGATATGTTTTGGTTATGGGTATGTATAGAGACCCCCTTGCACCGACCCGTTGTTGAGGCATAATCCAGGTCTTCTGTGTTATGCTTCCACATGTCAGTATTACACATAGTCTAGGAGGCCGAGCTAGAAGTAGTCCTCCTCGTCGTTTGGGGGCTCCTCGTCTACGCCCAGATCAAGATCGCCGACCGTCTTGCACTCGACCATGAAGTTGCCATCGGCGTCTGGGGCTTCGACCTCAAAGTCGAGCGCTTCTTGGTGCTCGCCGCGAAAGGTCCGCCAATGGTCTTGATGCACGGTCTTCAGACTCCGACCCTGGGAACTGAGGCATGAGCTGCGTTGGAGGACTTAGGTTTGCGGGCGGCAGGACCTACCGGGAGCGCGAGTCTGCGAGGTGCGAAGTAGATCCCGCCAAAGAAGACGACTTTCCCATCGCCGTCCTTGGCTTGGTCAAACGATGATCGGTCCCTGAAACTGGCAAAGGGAGCGTACCTCGGAGTCAAAGGACATCCAGCCACTATCGTGACTGCTCTTCTACCACTGAGAGGAGGGCGCCACCTCCCCGACGTCAACGACCTGAGCTTTAAACCCCACCACGACCTCCTTCTCCTTGCTCGTCCACGCATTGATCCACGCGTGCGTGACGTGATAGGTCGTGGTGACGAGGAAGAAGCCGTGGCGCTTGACGTCGGGATACAAGGACAGAATGGCCCGCGCGTTGTCCTTCACCCAGTCCACCAGCCGGGTCGGGTGGTACACGTTCTCCCGCTTCACCGGCTGCGAGCACATGAGCATGGCGCCGAACTCGCCGCTGCTGGAGAACTTGTACGTCGCCGTCGCCTCCACCGGGATGCCGAAGCTCTGCGCGCTGCGAGGACACGATGGTCAAACTTGGGGGATCGCCTGGGTGGTGTCATGTGGCGTGCCCTTACGAGATGCCCCCCGTCGCCTCCAGATTGTGTGAGCGAACGCCTTCAGACACTTTCGGCCCCCAGTGGCGCAGGTCGACGGGGGCGCGATCGAGCGGACGCGGTTTGGTGAAGCCTTGACGGGCACAAGCCGACTCGTCCCCCAGATCGAACAGAGGTGTCCAGTTGCCACCTTCGTCGATGTAGCCCATCGCGCCGGGCTTCACGGCGTTGGAGGACTTGGGCTCGTAGAAGGCGTGGCCGTAGCCGTGCCGTTTCATCTGCTCCGTGTACTCTTGGTGCAGCACATGGGTCATACTTGCGGCGGCGACGTCTCTATCTACTCAACCCGGCTCGTGATCAAGCAACTTACATGTCCATGTATCTATACTGCTCTGCACATGCCGCCCACCGGCGACCATGCGGCTGACCGCCTGGACGAGCCTAGACCAGGCTGAGTGGGGTCCGTGTAGCCAGTCCTGTCTACTTCCAACGACTCCACGTCTCCTACAAGTACACGTAGTCCAGCACGGGCCGGATACCAGGCATACATGAGAGAGGGGATGAACGAGGGCAGGCCGAGACGCCGTCCTGAACACCAATGGCTTTTCCACCCGTATCGTCCGACGACATCGAAACGACCAAGGCCTTGCTCCTCAGTCACACACCCGAAGTGCCCTTGCTCGACGATGGCGCCTACTTCGCCGACCCGGACTATCTGGACCGTCTGCCCAGCGAGCGAGCCAAAGGCCTCATCTGCGAGATGGTCACGACCGGGGATTTCGCCCGCATTGCGGAGCACGCCGCCAGACAGAGCACGATCGTGCTGGCCAAGTATGATCAATCGAGGGACCCGGAGCTCTATGAGATAGCTCTCGCCACGGCCGCTCTAGCCATCAAGTACGGTCCGGCATGGGAGCCGAACAGAGCCATGCGGGTGCGACAGCTGGCGAACGTGTTGGAGATGCGGTGGCGTGTGACCGGGGAGGTGATCGACTTCGAGATCGCCCTGAAATGGAGGAGGAGGGCCACGGGTGTCGCTCGTGGGATGTGGCTAGCCACCGCGTCTCCTACCCCCGCGGCGGAAAGTCTTCCTGAGGAATACCTCGAGCCGGTCTGCGCCTGGATGGTCGCAGTGGAGCAGTCTTCGGTCGATGACGCAACCGAGATTCGACAGTGGCAGGTCACAGAGCTGTATAGGGACTTGAACGCGCAAGCCACCTTGCTCGTTCGTCGGGCGGGGACGTCTGACATCGTCGGGCTGTCCGTAAGCCCGATGGAAGGCCTCGACGAGTCCGTGAGGTGTCTGTCTGAAGCATTGACGCTAGACCTGAAGCCCGAGTCTGTGTGCCACGTCCACCGCGACCTTGGCTTCGCCTTGTCTTCCAGATGGGCCCTTTCGCAGAGTCGAGCGGCTCTCGATGAAAGTCTGAAGCATCTCATCAAGGCACTCCACGTGTACCAAGCTGCTCTCCCAGCTTGGACACTACCAGATGAGGGTCACATATACAGGAAGATCGCCGAGCTGTTCGGACATCGATACAGGCTCACGTACGCCCTTGAAGACCTCGACTCGAGTATCAGATACTTCAAACTGGAGCTGGGATCTTTGACGAGAGGGTCCAGGGCGTTCACAGAGCAGGCCATCATCTTAGCTGGACTGCTCGGCCAGAGAGCGCAGGTGACGCTACAACTCAATTACTTCCAGGCCATCCCGCAGCAGGCTCGCGGCTCGCCCACCATGAAACACATCACCGAGGCACAGGAGTGGATCACAGCGGCGGATAGCGGGTCCCATGTCCCGAACGAGAGTCTGCGGATGCTAATGGAGAGGGTACGAGGATCACTGCACAACATGACCGGTGGCGTGGAGAGCATCGATCTCGCGACCGCCACCTACGATCGGGCATTGTCCACGCACCCCTGCGACTCGTGCAAAGAGGCGGCCGAGATGAGGATGTTTGCCGCTGTCAGCCGGGTGCACCGGGCCAGACTGAGTCGCTCGCCCGAAGACTACCTCGCAGCGGCTCACGCGCTGGACACCAGCGTCGTGCAGATCCGAAAGCACACAACGCCATCGGAAGCGTTCGAATACACGTGGAACGTCGCCGAATGCCACGACGACATCTTCAATGCCGCCGATCTCGCGTCCATTCCCGAAGACGTTCGACGGCGATCCGGCCACATCGCGTGGAATACGTGGACCGAGCTGATCGACAATGGCGCCTGCAACGACGCCAAGCGCATCCAGGGCCTGTCCTACTCCGGCCGTCTCGCGCTGCGCTTGCTGGCCGACCCAAAGCTGGCGCGAGACCGGATCCTGCGGGCGGTCGGCTGCCTAGATCGCGCCAAGTTGTTGTATTCTAGCCGGCTGGAGCAGCTGAGGATGCTGCAGAAGTACTTCTACCTCCCTGGAATCGCCTTGGCCATGTCCCTCGGCGCATCGGACAGCCTCTCATTCGCCGTGTCGCTCTTCGAGAAGGCCCGAGGCATGATCTGGCAACGTCTGTTGCTTGAGCGTAGCAGCACATCTGGCACCGACGCGGGGTTCGATCCCTACGCGAGTGAGCGAGACGCGCTGCGGAAGCTGGTCTTCTCGCCGCCGGTGCTGAATAAAGCGTCGTGGTCGGCCGCCGACGAGGAGCGCCTGCGGCGACATGAGGCCTCCGAGAGACTCGAGGAGCTGGATTTGCAGCTGCGAGGCACCGGGCTCGGCGATGCAGGGGATGTGCTCGACTACAAGGAGATCGCGGCGGATGGGACGGTCATCCTGGTTAACATGTCGAAGTATGGGAGCGACGCCGTGCTGATCGAGTCCTCCGGGATCCGTCGCGTCGAGCTGGGAGATATTGACGTCGACCTGGTCGTCAAGTATCGGAGCGTGTTTCTGAAAGCAGTCCATCCCGACTTGCTTGAGAAGGACTTCGCCGCATCGGTGAGCGCGTTTGAGAGGATCATGTCTTACATCTGGGAAAAATTCGCTGCCCCAATCATCAAAGCAATTGCTACAGCGCCATCGGGACCCGGAGAGGGCAAGAAGCCTCGAGTCTTCTGGCTGTCCACCACGCTGACCGGCTTCTTTCCCATCCATCTCGCGGGCGACTATCAACACCCTGCGCCCGGCAAATTCGTCTACGACCATGTCATCTCAAGCTATACCCCCTCAATTCAAGTCCTCAAGCACATGCGGGCCCGCTTCAACGCCGCCGGCAAGGCAGCAAGGGCCTCCGACGCCCAAGTGCTGCTGGTCGGCATGCGGACCACGCCCGGTATGTCGACCCTCAAAGCGGACGCCGAGCTCGCTGCCGTGCGCGACAGCCTCCGCTCCAGCCTCGCCGCCGAACCACCGGCACCCCTCCTGGAGCCGACGACGGCCGAGGTCCTCCAGCGCCTCCCGACGTGCAGCATGGTGCACTTCGCCTGCCACGGCGTCTCCCACGAAGACGACCCGAGCCTCAGCAAACTCCTCCTCGCGGACTGGAAGCGCAGCCCGCTGACCGTTCGCAAGCTCCTTGCGGCGCGGCTCCCGCACTGCCAGCTGGCGTACCTCTCCGCCTGCGAGACGATGGCCATCAAGAAGTTCGGCCTGCAGGACGAGGGCATCCACCTGGCCGGCGGCTTCCACATGGCCGGCGTGCCGCAGGTGGTCTCCACGTCGTGGTCCGTGGACGACGACACGTCCGCCGCGCTGGCCGCCATGTTCTACGCCTTGCTTGCGGATGACGAGGGCCGGCTGGACTTCAGGAGAGCCGCCTTCGCGCTCGACGGCGCGGCGCAGGTCCTGCGGGAGCAGGGCGTGCATGCGCTGCTTTGGGGTGCCTACGTGCACTCGGGCGTGTGAGGCAGAGCGCACCCCTACAGTCAACAGGGAGTGATGACTACGCGGGCCACGCAGTCATCGGCACGAGGACCCTGCCGGAGCCGGTCACCTCGATGCGACGTGTGTTGAGTCGCCGACATGGAGCGACGGTCATGACCCACTAAGCGAGCGTCGTGAACTCTACCTCAGGCCACCAGCACTGGCGCCACGACCTACGCAAGTCCGGGGAGTAACGATTTGTACTACTCTCGCAGCCTCGAGAAAGGGAAGCCGAGATCAAGTCATCAGATGATGCTCAGGACCACCTCACCAGAGCGTGGAGACCGAACAGTACACCAGCCTTTCGCGGACTGGATCCGAGACACCCTGCCTCCACCAGAACCATGCTCCACTACACCCCCACTCATTACAGCTCACTCACCGCCCGCTCCGCCAAATCCCGATACCTCTCCCCCTCAAACCGCGCCCTCACCCATCCCCGCGCCCTACCCGCTTGCACACGCGCGCGCAGCGCCTCCGCCCGGACATCCACGGGCGTGAAGGACCAGTAGCTGCGCTCCCTTCCTAGGGTCGTGCCCTTCATGCGGGTGTCGGTGAGAGAGTCGTGCTTGCTGTCCGCTGTGCTCGGCCGGGAGAAGGCGGCATGCGCGGCGGTCGACCTGGTGCGGAGCGGGGGTGGCGGGCTGCGAGGTGCTAGCGCGGTCGTGGCTGGGGAGACGGTGGGTTGCGACTGCGCCGTGATCGTTGCTTGGCGGGCGTGCGCGAGCAGGCGGAGGTGCGTCTGCAGTTGGACGCGCAGGGCGTCGAGGTGCTCGAGGATGCGGTCGTGCTTGCCGTCTTCTGGGCTGCGAGGCAAGGGCTCGTGGACGGCGTTCCCGCATCGAATGCTGTCTATCTCATCGGGGCCCTGGATCTCAATAGCCGTGTCGTAGTTGCTCGTGGGGGAGAGCTGCGGCGTCTGCGGCGAGACCGGGGAGACCGTCACCGGCGAGTCATACGACACCGTATCGCCGTATCTCAGTGGGGATACCGGGCTCGGCGGCTCCGCGTCCCACTCCCGCTCCTCCTCGATCGAGGCCGGCAGTCTCCTGGCCGGTGCTTGCCACGTGTTCAGTCTCGGCAGCCGCGACGTGCTGGCCGCGCTCCCGCAGTACGGCAGACGGGGCGGCACATGGAAGGCTTTGGGCGGGGAGCCGAGGCGGATGGGCTTCAGCAGTCCCTGGGATGTGCTCCGCGGCAGACCGGTCCAGGGCATCGATCGCTCTGCGGCGTCAAGGAGCGACAGGCGGGAGACGCCGCGTGCGAGGCCGGTTGGACGGGCGTGCTCGAGCAGGGACATGCGAGACGCATCGCGCTCCAGCGCACCGCCTTTGACGCCGTCGAGCAGCGACATCCGCGATACGTCCCGGTCGAGCGCGGCGATCCGATGCGGTGTCCTGATCTGATCGAAGCTCGCATGGCTCTCCAGGTCCGAGCTACTCGTTTCGCGGGAGCTGGTCTGCGGCGAGCGGAGGGGGAGGTCCTCGTGTTCGGGCCGGACGTGCGGTGGTGGCGAGGAGGAGAGATTGGGGAAGGATGGGCTAGAGTAGTTGAACGGGTCGTACTCGTCGTCGTCATCGTCTGGAGGTGGCGGGCTGGACACCGGTCTGCGTTCCGTGAATGGGTCTCCATCTTCCGATCTGGTCGCCTCGGCCTGGGACTCGACGTCGTCGTCAAGGATCGGCAGTGAGTCAATAGCTTCGCGATAGAAGACCTCCGCCTGCCTGAACGCCGGCAGCTTGGCGGAGGAGCGGTCGTGCATCAGTCGCGCCAGCTCGTCGTGGGCGGCGCCGAGGTAGAAGTTGATGAATGTCTGCTGCAACGGCGACTCGTCCATGTCGCGGCCGGCCGCCTTGAGAACATCGCGGCAGGCCTGGATGCATGGGCGGTATCGCTGCTGCAGGAACAAGGCCTTGATGTAGTGGAGTTCGAGGGGGTACGCGTCGGTGATGTCGATGCTCGAGCCCGCCATGTCGTCGCCGGCGAATGTACTATAAGTTACATGTAGTGTTGTGCTTCGGTCGCTGGGGTCATGCTTGAAGTGTAGACTGCTCCCGTGAGTGCCGACGCAAGGCACGCAACCTTATTCAAAGCCTGCTTTGGCGATACATGCACGTGTCGCGAAGGTGCAGCACTCACACGCCGCAAGTGAACGAGCGGCTTCAGCTGCGATTTGTCAGTCGTTTGCGACGGCCGTGCTATTGGTGACGACCCAGGGCCAGGATGTTGTTGGCTCGCTTAAGACAAGAAGAACAGGGATGAGGCGGGCTGCTCATCAGCTTCGCCACCGCGCAGACAGAGAAAGAACCAAGGACTTCGGCAGCAGTAGTGAGGAAGGCGCGTGGGGTGCGTTGTACTTGCGTCTCCATCGCTACCACCAGGCTGGTCTGCCCGAGTCAGGCTGTCCTCCGACGCTGGTAAGGTGAGGTGAGGTTCAGGTAGCCGCCGCGTTTGACCTCACCGCGACGTCCACCAAGGCTAGCATCTCGCGGCATCGGCCAAGAAAGCACTGGTGGGCTTCCGAGCGAGAAAGTAGAGTCACGGGAGATGGCTTCGTCAACACGGGATGCCGATTGAGTATGCACTACTTCCATGCACAAGAATGGTGGCGAGTTGATGGTGGTGAGTTGATGGTGGAGGTGCAAAGAAACGAGCGAGGTTCGGCCGGCTAAAATGGGCATGGCTAAAGACGAGTCAAATGGGATATGGATCGCCTTGGTGGTGACGACCCCTCTATGCATGCGAGGAAGATACATATGAGCGATCATGATGCCCTGCAATCGGTTGACACAATCGAACGACCATCACCGCCAACATGCCTCAGATCCGCAACCCCATCCTGCCCGGCTTCCACGCCGACCCGTGTAAGCCAACATAGCCCGCCAACCTCACTTATCAGACCATACATATTTTAACACCGTGCCAGCCATTCTCCGCGTGGGCGAAGACTACTACATCGCCACATCGACCTTCGAATGGTACCCCGGCGTGCAGATCTACCACTCCCGCGACCTCGCCAACTGGACCCTCGTCACCCGGCCGCTATCCCGGAAGTCCCAGCTGGACATGCGCGGCAACCCGGACAGCTGCGGCATCTGGGCGCCCTGCCTCACGCACGACGGCGAGAAGTTCTACCTCGTCTACACCGACGTCAAGCGCAAGGACGGCTCGTTCAAGGACACGCCCAACTACATCGTCACCGCGCCTAAGATTGAAGGGCCGTGGAGCGATCCATATTTCGTCAATTCGTCGGGCTTCGATCCCAGCCTTTTCCATGATGACGACGGCAAGAAATGGTTCGTCAACATGCTGTGGGACCACCGCCGGCGCCCGCGCATGTTCGCCGGCATCCGCCTGCAGGAGTGGGAGGAGGCCTCCGGCAGGCTCGTTGGGCCCCGCAAGACGATCTACCACGGCTCCGAGCTGGATCTGGTCGAGGGCCCGCACCTGTACAAGCGGAACGGGTACTACTACCTCCTGACCGCGGAAGGCGGGACCTCGTACCACCACGCCTGCACGCTGGCCCGGTCCAAGGACCTCTGGGGACCTTACGAGGAGCACCCGCAGGTGCACATCGTCACCTCCAAGGGCCACCCGAATGCCGCGATCCAGCGCGCCGGGCACGGGGATTACGTCGAGACGCCGGACGGGAAGTGGTACCTCGTGCACCTCATGGGCCGGCCCACGGGCCAGTTTCGGCGGTGCGTGCTGGGCCGGGAGTGCGCGCTGCAGGAGGCGTACTGGGGGGATGACGACTGGTTGTATGTCAAAGATGGACCCGTGCCGAGCTTGTATGTGGAGGTCCCGGGGACGTATGATGAAGCGAAGTACTGGGCGGAGAGCCGGTATGAGTTTGACGGCGAGCTGCACAGCGACTTCCAGTGGCTGCGCACGCCGGAGCCGGAGCGCATTTTTGCCGTCAAGGGGGGCAAGCTGGAGTTGTACGGGCGGGAGTCCGTGGGGTCCTGGTTCGAGCAGGCGCTCGTCGCGCGCCGGCAGCAGCACTTCTCGTACTACGCCGAGACGGTCGTCGACTTCGCGCCGACGGACGAGAGACAGTTCGCGGGCCTGACAGCGTACTACTGCCGGTACAACTTCTTCTACCTCACCGTCACGGCGGATGCGGAGGGCAAGCGGGAGTTGCTCCTCATGAGTTCGGAGAACAGCTACCCGGAGGGCAAGCTGGACCACGCCGATACGCACGTCTCCATCCCACAGGAGGGGAAGGTGAAGTTGGCGCTGAGGATCATTGGGGGGCAGAAGTTGCAGTTCTACTATGCCATGGACGGGGAGAGCGGGGAGATGGAGAAGTTCGGGCCGGTGTTGGACGCTAGTATCCTGTCGGATGAGTGTGGCGGTGAGTGGCAATAGCGTCTCCGCACAGTGCTTACCGCGATGGGTGACTGACTTGCGAGCCAGGCCATCAAGCCGACGGATCCTTCACCGGCGCCTTCGTGGGCATGGCCGCGTCGGACTGCAACGGCGAGGCGCTGACGGCCAAGTTCGATTACTTCGTGTACAAGCCGGGTAAGTCGCGCGGATATGTGGGAGCAATGTGAGAGGGGGCGGGATGCAATTGCTGACTTGGTTTCCTGCAGAGCACTCGGATCTCGACCGGTATGACGTCTCGGCGGGCCCCCGGTCGGCGGCGAAGTAGAGGGAAGAGGGCGAGTGGCGGGCTCATGAGATCATGTTGAATGTGTGCACGAGTGCCATACTTGGATGAGAGACATGTATCCATCATCGGTGCGCCAGGGCTTTGGCGCCTGCTCTGCAGGATCTGGCCGTTGTGAGATCATCTGACGATCAATACGCCACGGCAGGCTGCTGAATATAAAGCCTCCCGTCCCGTGCATGTACGAGGGTCATTTGCGTGCAGAGTCTGATGATTGTGTCGTTTGGTTGTTTGGAAGATGAGAAACCCAGCAGCTGAAACCGAGGGAGATGGTTCGCCGTCATGCACGCGAGTCATGAAACCATGCGCGGCCGGGGAAAGCTCCCGTAAGCTGACGACAGTGTTGCCTCGCCAATGCCCTCTGTTGCGTCGAGTACGGTCATCCACCACCATTGCACTCTCCTCTCCCGATCAACACCGCCACGATGGGCGGCGAACAGAACCACGCGCTGGCCGCCTCTTCCTCCGCCCATTACCCGCAGCTCGCGTCCCGGCCCGTGGGCAAGCAGATCCACCACATCTACCGCGACCGTCTCGGCCAGTTCACGAACAACGGGCAGTACAAGCAGCAGTCGCTCCTCGCCAAGCTCTACGATGGACGCCTCTCCGGCTCACCCCACGTGAAGCTCGAGGTCTGGCACGCGCCGCACCTCACGCGTCCGACGTTCAAGGAAGCGACGGCCGAGGACAACGACTACGTCCCTGCCAAGAAGGGCGACTCGTTCGGACCTTCCTGGTCGACGCATTGGCTGCGGGTCACGTTCTCGCTGCCGTATGACTGGATCTACAAGCCGTGCGTCGAGCTGCATTGGGATGCGAACAACGAGGGCATGGTCTGGACGGAGGATGGCCATCCGCTGCAGGGTCTGACCGGAGGAGGGGAGCGCATCGAGTGGGTCATCCCGACGTCAATGCGCGATTACGACAAGGAGCATACTGTCTATATTGAGATGGCGTGTAACGGCATGTTCGGCAACCCGCAGGGCGGCGACACGATCCAGCCCCCGGACCCGAACCGGTACTTCCGTCTGGACCAAGCGGATCTGGTGAGCGTGGATCTGGAAGTGCGGGCGCTCTACTACGACTTTTGGATCATCGGTGATGCGGCGCGGGAGTTCCCGGAGGATAGTTGGCAGGAGCACCAAGCGCTGCAGATCTGCAACGAGATCATGGACTGCTTCATCGCCGGCGATGGATCACGGAAATACATCGAAGACTGCCGCAAGATCGCCAAGCGCTATCTCGGCGATAAGATCGACTCAGAGAAAGTCTACGAAGAGAACAAGGAGTACGACATCGTCTCCGCGATAGGCAACTGCCACATCGACACTTGCTGGCTTTGGCCATGGGCCGAGACCCAGCGCAAGATCGCGCGCAGTTGGAGCACGCAATGCGACTTGCTGGACCGCTACCCCGAGCACCGCTTTGTCGCTTCGCAAGCCCAGCAGTTCAAATGGCTGGAGACACTCTACCCGTCCGCTTTCGACCGCGTCAAGTCCCACATTAAAGAAGGCGGCTTCCAGACCATCGGCGGCAGCTGGGTGGAACACGACACCAACATGCCCTCCGGCGAGGCGCTGGTCCGGCAATTCCTCTACGGCCAGCGCTTCTTCGAGTCCCGCTTCGGCCAGCGCTGCCGGACCTTCTGGCTGCCGGACACCTTCGGCTACTCCACGCAGCTCCCCCAGCTGTGCCGCCTGGCGGGGCTGGACCGCTTCTTCACGCAGAAGCTGAGCTGGAACAACATCAACAACTTCCCGCACACGACCTTCAACTGGGTCAGCTTGGACGGCAGCCAGGTGCTGTGCCACATGGCGCCCTGCGAGACGTACACGGCGGACGCGCATTTCGGGGACGTGAAGCGGAGTGTCACGCAGCATAAGAGTATGGATCAGGACCCGACGAGTCTGCTGCCATTTGGCAAGGGGGACGGGGGTGGCGGGCCGACGTTCGGAATGCTGGAGAAACTGCGTCGGTGCAGGGGGCTGAGCAATACGGTGGGCTTGCTGCCGAAGGTGAAGCTGGCGGAGAGCGTGGAGGAGTTCTTCGACGCGCTCGAGAGTAAGTGCGCGAAGGGTGAGATTGAACTGGTGACGTGGTACGGGGAGTTGTATCTCGAGCTGCACCGGGGGTGCTACACCACGCAGGCGAACAACAAGCGCAACAATCGCAAAGCGGAAGTCCTGCTGCACGAGATCGAGTGGCTGGCGACTCTCGCCACGACCGCTGGTGGGGAAGCGGGCAAGGGCGTGAAGGGGTACAAGTACCCGAAGAAGGAGCTGGACTTCATGTGGGAGGGCGTGCTGCTGTGCCAGTTCCATGACTGTCTGCCGGGATCGGCGATTGAGATGTGCTATCGGGACTCGGATGAGCTGTATGCGAAGGTGTTTGAGACGGGCGGGAAGCTGATGGAGGATGTGGTTGCCGCGCTCGGGTTCGATGATTCGACGCAGAGCGCTGAGGAGAGTGAGGGGGAGGATGTGGTGCTCCAGACGCTCAATTGGACGCGCAGTCTACCGCCCCAGGGTATCTCGATCTCGAAGCATGATAGCGCGAGGGTGGAGCAGACTCGGGAGGGGGTGTTCGTGCTCTCGAACGGCGATCTGGACGTCGAGGTCACGGACGGCGCCATCACGTCGCTCTACGACAAGAAGGTCGGTCGGGAAATCGTGCCCAAGGGCGCCAAAGCGAACCAGCTCGTGGTGTTCGACGACAAGCCCTTGTACTGGCAGGCGTGGGACGTCGAGGTCTACCACTTGCGGAGCCGGAAGGAGTTGACACCCGAGAAAGGCAGCACGAAGATCATCGTGAACAGTGCCGAGCGAGTGGCGGTGGAGACGACGACGAAGATCTCGGCCGAGTCGTGGATCAAGACCACCTTGTCCCTCTGCGCCTCCTCCGCCGACCCCTCGTCGCCGAGTCTGGTCGAGGTGGAAGCGGAGGTGGAGTGGCACGAGACGATGCAGTTCCTCAAGGTCGAGTTCCCGACCACCATCACCAACACCGAGGCCAGCTACGAGACGCAGTACGGCATCATCCGCCGCCCCACCCACTACAACACCAACTGGGACATGGCGAAGTTCGAGGTCTGCTGCCACCGCTGGGCGGACCTGAGCGAGCACGGCTACGGCGTCAGCATCCTGAACGAGAGCAAGTACGGCTTCGCGACGGCGGGCAACACCATGCGGCTGAGCCTGCTCCGCGCGCCCAAGGCGCCCGACGCGCACGCGGATATGGGCCGGCACCACATGAAGTGGGCTATCCTGCCGCATGCGGGCCCGCTGGACGAGCGGACCGTGCGGGCGGGGACGGAGTTCAATGCCCCTGCGCGCGTGCACCGGCACGCGCAGCCCGCGGTGGTCAGGGAGCTGATGTCCGCGTTCCGGCTGTCCGGGACGAGTGGGAAGGGGTTGGTGATTGACACGATCAAGCGCGGGGAGGACGACGGGGACGTGAGTAATGGGGATATGCCGGCGAAGGAGGGGCGGCATGTCATTGTGCGCATCTACGACGCGCTGGGGGGACAGGCGCGGGGGACGGTCGGGTTCGGCGGGGTGCAGGTGCGGCGGGCGTGGAAGTGCAATTTGCTGGAGGATGCAGGGGAGGAGGCGGTGATTGGGGAAGGGGGGTTGGAGGTGCAGCTGCGGGCGTTTGAGGTGGCGAGCTATAAGCTTTTGCTGGCTTGATGGGTGCGGGAGGGAGGATCGGGTGGGCGGGTCACATTTCGGAAGATGGAATATACGGTGAGAACAGCCGATATCGTGTGTAGCTACGAGGGAGGGTCTTCGGCGAGGCGTCTGTACATGACATGAGGGACGGCGAAGCTGGAGGATTGGTAGAGCGGACTGCAGAACATCTGGATGGTATGGGAGGTAGCACACATGAATAGGTGCAGTCGGGCTGCAAGATGGGACGATTAGCATCAACCAGCTCACGCTGGGACGCTGTGAGCGACGACGCGTGAATGCTATCGATGAAGTCGGAACAGAAGTGTATGATGACCGCGGCACGTGCGCGGCATGCCGATCCAAGCCTGTTTCGTCGGCGCCACAAAGGGTTCCACCTCCGCTAAGATACCTGTGCCACTGCCGTGCACGCCGACGACATCGTCACCACTCACCTCGTCCACTCGTGTGTGTCCTTCGCTTCAACATCGGCACCCTCTACCTCGTAGACTCCCTACCACGTGACGGGAGTTTCGCCGCCGCTCGATTGACGACTTCAGTTGCGAGTCCATTGATACCTCGGAAAAACGGCGATAGCGGCAGCAAGGGATCCGGTCCCGCGCTCGAGGCTCGCAATCTCACACACGGATACCCGGACATCAAGGCTCACATCAAGGCTCTTCCGCAGACTACTCAACCCAATCCTCATCCCACCACTCGAGTTCCGCCTACGACTCGTGTGAACGACGACGCCGACAAGACTGGGTGAATGCGAACGAATCGCCCGGCCTAGCCCTCCGCGCGAGACATGTCAGCCGTGTGACCCTGCATACTCCATCCGGCACCATCCACTCGAGCACTTCACTTGAGCCTCTGCCAAGTCGGCGCAACATCCACCACCCCATCACCAACACCATGGCCAGCAGCACGACATCGGCGGTGCCCACCGCGACGCCGACGCATCAGGCGCAGAGCGGCGGGCCCACCAGCTCGCCGCTGCTGTTCTTCGTGGCGCTCGGGTTTGGCGTGGTGTTCACCAATCTATGGTACGGCATCGCATGTCCGAGTCGTCAATGAAATCGTGCTGACATTGCTGGGATGTAGGATCATCGTCGGCGTCAAGTACTGCTTCCGCTACAACCAGCGCAACCGGCGCGCGCAGGCCTTCAACGAGAATGGCGACCCGATCGACCTCGGCGCGGTACCGCGGCCGCATCGGCGGCGGCGGGAGAAGAAGCTGATGTCGATGGAGGAGGTGAACGAGCGCTTCCCGCTGACGAAGTACAAGGCGTGGTGTGCGACGAGGGAGGCTAAGGGTCTGCCCGCCGTGGGCGGTGTCACGGCGCCGCCGAGTCGAGCGGCGAGTCTGAGGGATGCGGATGGTGCGATCGAGGGGAAGGAGACGAGGGTCTCTGCGGACACCGCGCGGCCGTCGACTGCGCTG
Source organism: Teratosphaeriaceae sp. CCFEE 6253 (assembly GCA_033119285.1). Classification (NCBI taxonomy): domain Eukaryota; kingdom Fungi; phylum Ascomycota; class Dothideomycetes; order Mycosphaerellales; family Teratosphaeriaceae; species Teratosphaeriaceae sp. CCFEE 6253. The sequence goes on along the minus strand of JAWDJV010000038.1, from coordinate 29,450 downwards.
AGTCTGGCACGCCAAGACCACGAGCATGCCGCAGTTGCTGGAGCCGAGCGACCCACCTCCTCCGGCCCAGCAGAGCACGCCACCAACCCCAGCAGTCCGCCCGGAAAGACCGCATCCAAGTCCACCGAAATCGACCGCAACGCCTCCGTCGCCACCGACCCGGAAGAGGAGCTCGACGAAGACGACCCGATCCGCACCGCCGCCGCGCCCGAGATGCTCGCCGCGCCCGGCGACGCCTGCGCCATCTGCCTCGACACGCTGGAGGACGTCGACGACGTGCGCGGGCTGACCTGCGGGCACGCCTTCCACGCCGCCTGCGTCGACCCCTGGCTCACCGGCCGCCGGGCCTGCTGCCCCTTGTGCAAAGCCGACTACTACGTCCCCAAACCCCGGCCCGGCGAGGACGACGACGGCAACCCCTTCCCCGCGGCCCGCCGCTCGCGCCTCGCGCTCCCCGTCTCGCCGCAGTCGGCCTGGCTGGGCGGGCGCATGGGCCCGGCCTTTCGCCCGCGCATGTTCATGGCCGGCCCCCCGCGCTTCCCCGACGACGAGCAGCCGCCCGTGCGCGACTACGCCGCGAGCCAGGGCGTGCCGTACGTGATCAACACGCCGCACGGCGCGTTCGTGGCGCAGCCCAGCCGGGGCGGGACGGCGTGGGATGCGAGTCTGCCGTTCACGCGCTGGCAGCGGCGGTTTGGGTGGGGCAGGGGGATGCAGACGCCCGGGCAGCAGGGCGCGGCGGTGGGTCAAGGGCAGGGGCAGCAACAGCATGGGGCGGTAGAGGAGGTGGGGGTGGGGAGTCCGACGCCGGCGCAGCTTGAGGCTGGGCGGGCGAGTGCGGAGGCGGAGCGGCGGACGTGAGTGCGCGTTGGTTTTGCGGTGGATGGTTGCCGCCTCCTTCTCTCACGATCTCACGACGATACCTTTGTCAAGCGTTCGAGCGCTCTGACACTCTCTTCTTCTTGCCGCAGCGCTGGGCCGATGCAGTGCGCTGGCGCTGCGAGTCGAGGTGGACTGCCTACTCAGGATCCGACTCGTGGGCGGCGAGACTGTATGTACATTCCGTTTATGGGTGATGATCTACCTCCCAAGTGTGCAGGACTGTGCCATGTCCTCTCGTTTCTAACGACTGCGGGACCGATGTACTCTCGCGCGTGGACATGCCACGCGCTCTCCGCCTTCTTCTGCCTCAGATGGAGAATCACTTTGGCAAGGTACGTGGAATGCTGTCTTGCACGGCAGCTGAGGCAGCACTACATGTACCTTAGGCTTTCACGTGCAAGCGGCTCGACGGCCGGGCCCGCGTCGTCACCGCGCACTTCTTGAGGTTCGAGCTCTCTCCAGTCACTCACGCGCCCATCTCGACTTTGCGCCCAAGACCGCGACACCTGGGCCACATCATCGCTTCCATCCATCGTCAGCGCATTCATTCCGCCACAGCCAGCGCCACCACCCGCCTCATCTCATCACACTACACGCGACTCGCGTCGACTCGACATCACCACCACCACCACCGCTCGCCGGCCACAGTCGGGGCGCGCAAGCGAGCTATGAGCGACTGGCGGTAGCCTCCACCCCGAGGAGCCGGCATCATGCCCGGCTTCACTTCCGACCCCGCCCCCTCCGACGCCCCCATGGACTACACCGTCCTCAAGCAGCGCGTCGACCTGGACATCGACTTCGCCCGCCAGTCCCTCAAGGGCAGCACGGAGATCACCGTGCAGCCCCACGTCAAAGACCTGCGCCACATCCGCCTGCACTGCCGGCAATGCACGCCCACCTCCATCCAAGCCGGCGGCATCACGGCCAAATACGAGTACGAGGATCCCTACCGCCGGCTGCGCGTGCCGCAGGGCTCGACGGCGCACCAGCACGACATGCTGCGGGAGAAGCTCGCGCGCTCGCTGCGCCCGCGGCCGGAGCCGGAGCTGAAGATCGCGCTGCCGCTGAAGCTGCGGATCCAGGAGATGCATCTGGATCCCGTCACGGCGCTGCCGCAGTATGATGTCACGCCGAGCGGGGAGAAGAAGGAGGTGGATGCCATGGCGATCGTGGCGGAGACTGCGACGAATACTGCAGCCGCGGCGGCGCAACAGCAGGGGCCGCAGTTCGCGCCCATCAAGCTCTTGATTGAGTTTACCGTGGCGAACTTCCGGGATGGCGTGCACTGGATTGGATGCCAGGAGGGGGACAGACGGTATCCGTATATGTACACTAAGGCGGGACCGTGGGCGCGTGGACGATGCGACGTCGAGGTGCAGCTGGGAGTTCGCCATCCGGTGTCCGCGTATGCTGGGCGATGCGTTTCGGAAGCCAAAGGGGGCGGCTGCCGAGCCGGCTGCCAAGGGGGACGTCGCGATGGTGAACGGAGCCGAGGACAAAGCAGGCGAGGCGGAGTACCTCGTCGATCTGGGTGAAGAGGATGCCGCGCTCGACCTGACGATCGTCTGCGTAGGCGAGCAGATCGACGACATGATCGATAGCGAAGACGAGACGCGGCATACGGTCACCTTCGCCCTCAACGATCCCGTCACCGCACGCCACGTCGGCTTCGCCATCGGGCCCTTCGAACGTGTCGATCTGTCCAGCTCGCGTGACGCAGACGAGGAAGAGCGACTCGGGCAGAGCGCTGTCAAGGTCGACGGCTACTGCTTACCCGGTCGCGGCGAAGAGCTACGCAATGTGTGCTTTCCCGTCACACAAATTATCGACAACTTCGCCGTCAACTACGGCTCTTTCCCCTTCTCCGCCTACCAGATCCTGTTCGTGGATGACCTAATCTACGACACGGTGGCAATCGCCGGCCTGTCAATCTGCAACTCCCACTTGTTATTTCCCGAAGACATCATTGAGCCCCTGGAGCCCAACACCCGGACGATCATCCGCACCGTCGCCGAGCAATGGATGGGCGTCAGTGTTGTCGCGAAAGAAGCCACCGACGCCTGGGCAGTCGCAGGTATCGCAGGCTACATGTCTGATCTCTATGGCAAAACGCTCTTCGGCAACAACGCATACCGCTGGCAGCAGAAACTTGCCGCAGAACGCGTCTACGACCTCGACGCCGACCGCCCGTCCATCCACCAACACGGCCCCCTCCTCCACCTCGACCCCTCGCTCCGAGACTTCCTCGACCTGAAGTCCGCCCTCGTCCTGTTCATCCTCGACCGCCGGCTCGTCAAAGCCAGCGGCTCCACCGGCGTCCAACGCATCATCAATCGCATCTTCCTCAACGCCAAGACCGGCACGCTCGAGAACGGCGAGCTCAGCACCGCGGAGTTTCAACGCCAATGCGAGCGTCTCTCCCACGCCAAGCTCGAGCCCTTCTTCCGCCAGTGGATCTTCGGCGCCGGCTGCCCCATCTTCGAGGTCAGCCAGCGCTTCAATAAGAAGAAGCTCGTGGTCGAGATGACCATCCACCAGCGGCAGGTGGACCGTAAGACGAAGCCGCCCTTCGCGCCGAGCAACTTCATGCGCGAGGTGAAGGAGCACCTGGGCGATGTCTGGGCGCCGGAGATCCAGCCCGTGTTCACGGGCCCGATGACGATTAGGATTCACGAGGCGGATGGCACGCCGTATGAGCACATAGTGGAGATCAAAGAACAGATCACCCGCCTAGAGATCCCGTACAACACCAAGTACAAGCGCCTCAAGCGCTCCCGGCGGCAAAAGGACCGGCTGGCCTCCGCCGCCGCGGTCGAGAGCGCTAACAATGCCGGGGGCGAGAACGGCACGGGGGAGGAAGGATCGCTGCTGTACTGCCTGGGCGACATCCTGGACACGCCGGCGGAGATGCAGCGCTGGCAGCTGACGGACTGGTCGCCCGAGGACGAGGAGCGCATGGGCCAGGAGTCGTACGAGTGGATCCGCATGGACGCCGACTTTGAGTGGGTCGGCAAGGTGCACCTGACCATGCCGCTGTACATGTACGTCTCGCAGCTGCAGCAGGACCGCGACGTGGTGGCGCAGTACGAGAGTTTGCGGTACCTCATCCTGGCCAATCCGCATTGGGTGAGTCTGAGTATCCTGTGCCGCACGCTGATGGACGGGCGGTACTTTTGGGGCCTGCGGGTGATGGCGGCGGAGGGCCTGGCGATCCTGGCGGCGAACGCGCGCGGGGATCAGGAGGGCGGGGAGCGGATGAAAGGGCTGGGCCAGTTCCATCTCGAGCGCGCCTTCGAGGAGATGTTCTGTTTCCCCGGGGAGTCGATGCCCCGGCCGAACGACTGGGCGGACCGCACGCACTTCATCCTGCAGTGCGCGATCCCGCGCGCGATGGCCAAGCTGCGGGACGCGGAGGGGAAAGTGCCGGTGGGCGTGCGGCAGTTCTTCCTGGAGAAGCTGCGCTTCAACGACAATTCCGAGAACGGGTTCGCGGACTGCCACTACGTCGCGACCCTCATGTCCTGCCTCGCGGACGCCCTGGTCGTCAGCCACCGCGAGGTGCAGCCGACGTACTCGTTCGACTTCGGCGGCGGGGACGACGAGCCGATGGAGCCCGAGGACGCGGACGAGCCGTTTGAGAAAGAGGGGATCGGCGCCATTGAGCGCTACCGCCGGATCGACGAGTGGGAGACGACGTACCATAATACGTACTCGCTGACGGCGCTGGAGTGCCTGCAGAAGCTGACCCGCGCGGGGCTTGTCAAGGATAAGGCGCCCGAGGTCCTGCAGTATACGCGATCGACCAATGCGGATCTGGTGCGGATCGCAGCGTTTCGGTGTCTGGTGGAGACGGGGGTGACGCGGAGGCCGGTGATGATGAAGTATCTGCTGCATTCGATCGCGGGGGAAGCGTCGCCGTTCGTGAGGAGCAGGTTCATGGCGTGTCTGGGCGAAGCGCTCGGGCATCTGGCGCTGGGGGACGCGGAGCACATTCAGGCGAGTTCTGCGGTGGCGACGAATGAGGCGGATGGTCTGGTTCTGGAGCAAGAGTCAACCAATCAGGTCCGCGTCCTCGACGCCTTGCGCAAGAGCACGCCCGACGGCGCCCTCGCCGCCCTCAAAGCAGAACTGGGCAGCGACGACGTCTTCAAGACGGCCCTCTGGTACGCCACCATGGCCCCCACCACGACAACCCTCGACGACATCGCGGCCCTCTGCGACATCGCCAAACTCCTCTACGCCCCGATCGCCTCCTCCATCGTCGTGCTCAAACTCCCCCGCTCTTTCACGACGTGCGAGAGGTTGGGCGGCGGCCGGATGCGATTCCTGCAGGACGGGCCATACCGGACCGCGCCGCGCAAGCCACTCGATGCCGAGGATTGGCAGATCTTGAGGGGGCTGGGGCTGCTGTACACGGGGCCCGTACCGGTTGAAGCGCCTGCCGCGGCGGTGGCGAAGAGGCGGCAGAGTAGCGGGGACGAGGTGAGTCTGAAGCTGCTTAGTGCGCAGGCCAAAGCGCTAGTGCCGGGCGGAGGGGCGCAGCAGGCGATGGGTCCTCCGCCGCCGATGGCAACGACCCCCACGGTGGAGAAGTCGGGCGGGTTCAAGCTCAAGCTCGCGCCTGTCGTGGCGGGGGAGAAGCGGAAGGCGAGCGTGGACCTCTCGGCTCAGCGCGCCGGCAGTCCCAAAGCACCGAAACTGACAGCCGCGGCGCCGAGCCCACCGCCCAGGAGGAGCCCGAGCGTGGCGAGTCAACGCAGCGGAGGGACGCCTGGGCCCGGAGCTAGCGCTCTGGGCAATAGTAATGGCAAGGCATCGTCGGCGAAGAAGTCCCGGGTGGTCGTCACGAAACTGAGTCCGGCGGGGACTGCGAAGCTGCGGGAGATAACATCTCGGCCGCCCCGACCGGAGGGCAGTGCGAAGGCCAAGCCCTTCCCACCACTCCCCTCACCAGCGCCAGCGCCAGCATCAAGACCGCACGTTGAGCCCGCGCGCTCCATCACGCCCACGACTGCGCCGCCCGCGTCGCCGAGTATGCTGCCGCCGCCGAGCAGTCTGCTGCAGAGTTCCTCCGCGGGCGGACTAGCGCTGTTCTCGCCTCCGCCATTGCAGATGCAGCCGAGTATGAATCTGGGCGGGTTCAGGAGCTATGGCCCGGCTCCTGAGGCGGCGCCGGCTGCTGGCGAGGTTGCGGCCGAGCCGAGCGGATTGCCCACATCGACGTCGTCGCCGCCGGCAGTGGCGGAGACCGGTGGGGTGCAAATGCAGCCCCCGCCTGTACCGCCGCCGAAGAGGAAGATCACGCTGAAGCTTGGTGGGGCGCGGAAGGCGAGTGTGGATGCGGCGGGGGGCGGCGGTGGGGCCGGATCGCCGTCATGAGGGGGAGATGGAGCGAGTTGGAAGTGATGGAGGAGGAGGCATGGGAAGCGGCAATGCTCCGTCAGGTGTGCCTGTCGTGGTGCCGTTCACTAAGCAAGACCCGGGGAAAATACACGGTGCCTGGCAAGGGGTGGGGCGGGGTGAGGCAAGATATTGGATTTAGCGTCGGCGCTGGGGGGTTGTTTTGGTGGACGACCTCGATGAGGCATTCGTTGGCTGTATCATTACACCGTCGTCCCTTGGCGATCAGAGTAACACGAATCAGTTGTATGATATGGACACTGCGCTGCCGTCACGTGCGAAGGAGGCACCTTGAGCATTTCTCCTTCGCAGCCTCGGCACCGTCGTGCATCCATGTGACATGCTTTGTCGAGCGCTGCTTGGATGTACAGGATGGACCCACACACAGCTCGCGACCTCCACGGATGTGGCGAGACCTCCTCGAAGCGGACTCCCCCTGCTGCAGATGAAGACGATGCCACCTTGCCATCAAGCCGATCCACTCTCTCCACTCCATCCTCACCGGGCTCTCGAGACAACTCATCCAGCACGCAAAGCACGCCCGACTCCGTGTTTTCACCCTTAGGCCCCATCGTCAACATTCCTCGATATGGCTCGTTCGTGGATGTCGTGCCCTTGGAACCCAAGCACATCGCTCCACTATGGACCGCCACGCTCGCTGGAAACCCTTCCAACATGCAGCTGTTCCACCAGATCTACGGCACCGGCTGCGACGACGTCAACACCTTCGAGAGCCTCATTCTAGCTCGCAGGGCCATGGGCTCGCACACGCCCTTCGTCGCCGTGACGCGCACGACGGCACAGCCGCTGCACTTCATGGTCCTGCACCACTGCCTCGAACCCACGCACCTGCCATCGATGGCCTGCGCCCGCTTCCTGGACAACTTCCTGCATACAGAACAACAGCTCGAGGCGCTGCACCTCTTGACCAGCTACCTGTTCGATGACTGCGGCTACGACGTCGTCGAGGTCCGCAGCGGGAGATTCGACGCTGCTGCATCGTCACTGCACGAGTGGACGTTGAATGGCTCGCTCCGACGCTCGCTGTTCGTGGCCGAGAAGAGTCAGGTCTCCGAGTTCTACGTGCTACGGAGGGAGCAGTGGCCGGCGGCGAGAGCGGCGGCGCAGGCGTGGTTTGTGGCGCACGCGGAGCGGACGGATTGCACTTACCAGGCTCCTGGGTGAGCGGCACGTTTCACTTACACGGGTTGGATGCAAGAACCGTTGCCTGATGATCTTGCGTCTGCGGGTCCACTACGATACAGTACCGGACCTGCTTGGGACCGGAGCCATGAGACGTCGCCGCTGGAGCGCACCACATCGCCTAAGGTCCTGGCACACACGCAGCCCTATCGTCCACCCTCCGATCCACTCCGATTCCATCCGTTTCACAGACCCAACAAGCGACGAAGGCTCCCCGTCCGCGTCGAAGCGGATCTTCATCCACGGAACCAGGCACAGCGATTCCGCGCGAGTGTCTGACCACACGCCCGCTCGCCGCTCGAGTCCGCGCCTTCTACATTGGGAGAGGAGGGCGTCGTGCAGGTGACGGTGGCAGTTTCGATGATGGTGGCACGAGCCATAGTAGGTCGAGGCGCACTGCGAGTACGAGCCCCACGACCAACGAGCAACTTGGCGAGCATAGCAGGGCGGCGTGTGCCGAAGGCCAAGTGCCAGGCGCCACTCTATCGATTCACGCACCAGAGGCCATGCACGCAGCCCAGCACGATGCAGCGCATGACTGCGACTAGCGACCACAGTCCGGATGGACTTGCTGAGGCAGTGGCCACGACGAAAGCTTTGTCCTCGAGGAGAAGACGTGGCCTCGCCACTCAGGCCATACAGGCTCTTCGCCATCTCACGCCAGTCATCTGCATAGACTACTAGCTGACCTTGATCGAAGAACACATAGCTAGCCCAGCAAGTGACGCATCGGATGACCTCGATTCGTGAACACTACATGCGTCTATATCTTGACCCTCGATTCGTGAACACATACGCATCTACATCTTGGCCCTCCCAGCCTCCACCATAATCTCCCGCGTCAAGATCTCCCCTTCCCGGCGTTTCGGCGTCAGCCTCCCAATCTTTATCAAACGGTCAATCATCTCCTCGTCCCCGAAATGGCTATTGTGCTCATACTCGGGTTCCTCGGCATACGCGACGCGCGCGCAGTCGACCAGGATCCGGGCCGTCATGCCGAAGACGCGGTAGCGGGGCTGCTGGAGCGCGTCACCACCTATCGAGTAAAACGACTTAGGCAACGCCGGCTGCAGAGAAGATTGGGAAGGCTTGCCAGGGAGTCCCGCGCTCTTTGGACTGCTGCCCGCACCTGTCGTGGCCGTCTCCGGTGGACTTGCATCCGACTTCCGCGGGCGACGGAGCCGGCTGTCCGCGTGGAAGACGGTGGCCGGCGTGACCGGGACGAAGAACTGGTGCATGCGCCACGCCGTCTCGTGCCAGCTGTGCCAGGACCCTTTGTACCATTCGCCCGGGACGGTGCTGCGTGTCGTCTCATCGACGTCCTTCTCCCGTAGGAAGTTGAAGAAGGGCGCGGTGAAGACGGCGGCGACCTCCTTCGCGTCGAGTTTCGGCAGGAGATCCCGCGCCGCGTCCGGATCCCGGTTCCGGGGTGAAGGCGCGGGGGTCTTGAGGTACGCCACGCAGGGCCTGACGCCCAACTCCGTCATGGCCAGGTTGGCGGGCAGTTCAGTCAGATGTTCCAGTTCGTACCCGACGGGTAGCTTGTGGTCGCTCATGGGGAAGCCGATCTCCTCGAATGCTTCTCTCCGGGCGGTCATGAACGGCGTCTCCTGCAGGGTATCCGCCTTGCCACCGGGCAGGGCGGCCTGGCCGGCATAGTTCCGCAGCCCCGCGGAGCGGATGGTAAGCACGACTCGCAGGTCACCTTGCCGGTCCGCGAAGAGTAGGATGAGGACCGCGGCGCGCCGGGTCAGGGGACACTTGTAGTAGTTGGTCGGTGGGGAGGCGAAGGTACGGAGGTTGGCTATCGCTTTCTGCAGATCATGTCAATCGATGGGACGGACCGGGGGGGGGGCGCCGAGCTGGGTTACCTTAGAGGCGGGTGATAAGTATGCCATGTCCGCGCCATAGCATGGGACGGATCAGTGTCTAGGCCTTACCGTGACAGCATTTACATATGTCTGACAGTCCGAATGCAGCCGAGGTCTGAGGTCAGTCGGCTGGGTCGCGGGCCGATCCATCTCCCGTGATCTAATCCATAACACTAAGTCCTGGGATAACATCTGCTACCTCCTGGACTACATACAGCCCTGTTCATGCCAACGCGAGACCACGAAATTACGAAAACTCCACAGAAGTTGGGGGACTGAGCAAGGCGGATATTAGTTGCGATTGATATGAGTCTGGACCAACAGTCGTACACGTCATCACGTATGAAGTCTCAACCGCCTCTCTCGGGCCGGCTGAGAGCATGTCAAACGGACCAAGATACGCAGGAACGGCCCCGTACGGTGCTGTGGGCGTGCCGCTGTTCAGGGCTTGGCCCATCAGCCACACATGCGGACTCCCGCGTGATCGTGACGGATTGAAGTGCCAGCCCCAGCATCCGTGGTCGTGCAGACCGTTGGATCTCGACTAGGGGGACGCTCATGCAGCGGCTGCTGCTGCGTGTCACAGTGGGAAGCCACTTGCATCAGACTGCTTCCGTATCAATGATGCCGCGTCTCTCGAAGCTCCTCACAAACCAGACTCTTGACTTACGATGTATCCAAGCTGCAAAGGCTATAATAGGGCTGCGGGTTTCCCTTATTCTGCGCGCACGAAGACCTGGCCTGAATCGATTGAATCTAATCAAATGGCATTGTTCTCATCAACGGGAGTAATCATGTGATGAAGACGCGCCACCAAGCGTGTGGTCGACGTCGAGGCCCCTGAGTATCATATATGCGAAACGGCGCTAGTGCTTGACAGGCCGGCACAGCGTCTCCAGCAAGTCGGGACACGGCCCAGCTCCACCCACGTGGCCTTGCACCACGCCTTCCAACGCCATGTCACCACGCTCGCACAGAGCTGGCACAATAATGCTGGTGTTGACAACTCAGCAGACTGGCTTACTTCCGTCGCACCGACGCCAGCTCAGTCAAGTCTTGCTTGGCACGTACTGGCTAAATAGATATGAGCCTCTGGCGGGCCGTTGACCCCCAGCACCACCATGGCACGCCGGCGCCACGGCATGGTCCGCGCTCTGGAGCACCCATCTCCTGCAGCCCCTTCCACGATCCGCCCATCAGGACCACCACGAGATCGATCCACTCGTTCGCCTGGGCCGCACAAAGCTTAGCCGGTCCAAGGTCGACGGAAGACTGGGAAGGTTTCACACTACAGCCCACCGAACTGGAATCAGAGGCTTGTTCGCAATCTATCGCAGTATCGCGATATTATGCAAGCGAGCCGTAGAGGGGCTACATCGAAACCTGCCGGCCGATGATGATGAATGAGGATCTCCACCATGGGGCCGACGACATAGTAGTATAAGAGGACTCTTGGCCCTTCCATGATTGATCGGTGCCCACACACAGCTACAGCACAGTCATTCCTTTCCTAGGCTTTTCTCAGTACCCCAAAGTCAATCCTTCCCAGTCTCCGGAGACTACCCACACTCATTCCTTCAACCAACATGTTGACCAATACCCTCGCCCTCCTGGCGGCAGCCACCACCACCGCCCTCGCCGCCCAGGCCGGCTACGCGCAGTGCGGCGGCTCCGGCTGGACCGGCGGCACCACCTGTGTCTCCGGCTTCACCTGCACGGTGTCCAACGCGTACTACTCGCAGTGCATCCCCGGCAGCTCTGGTATGCTCACAAAATAATCACCGTTTGGACGGACGGAGGGCTCCTTGCTGACCATCTTCCAGGCTCGGGCGCGCAGACGTCTGCCAAGCCGGCGACGACTGCTGCTGCGACACCGGCGAAGACGTCCACGACTACCAAAGCGGCGGCGACGTCGGCGGCGGCGTCGAGCGGTGGTAGCGGGACGACGTACAAGGCGTCCTTCACCGAGTACGGCTCGACTGACACATGGGGCTCGGGCAACTGCAACGTCAAGACGACTGCGTGCGGCTTCTACACCAGCCCCGGCTACAACGCCGCCGTCTCTCAGAATGAATTCGGCGTCGGCCCTGGCGCTGGAGCCGGTCCCGCGTGCGGCTCCTGCTGGAAGCTCACCATCAACACCGATAGCTCCGGCAAGACGCTCAGCAACGCTGGCAACAGCATCGTGGTCAAGATCACCAACCTTTGCCCGGCTTCGGGTAACCCACTCTGCGTACGTTGTGTCTATGCTCCAAACAATGTGTGAGCTCCGCTGATATTTCTCTCTTCCACTGCAGGCTCAGAACGGGCTCTCCGGCACAAACCAGTACGGAGCGAACCTCAACTTCGACACCTGCATCGACTCCCAGGCTTCCGCTGCACTGTTCGGCAACTCGGGTGTAGGGTTGGGTCTCGGCACTGCGGTCGAAGTGGATTGCAAGGGCAACTGGTCTGGAATTATTGTGGGCTAGACGGCTGTTCACCACAGATGTCGAATGATCGTACGCTTCATTGCTTGCGTAGGAGCAGGATTGTGTGTCAGCTCGATCTCCTGTTCACGCTTGAGGATGCTGCGAGTAGTCAGAGGACGCAGAGAGTGATATCCTTGTTGTACCCATCGATACACTTCAGCCTGCGTTGCAATATCATGATTGGCTTGCTGCATTGAACTGATAACACGCATCCTTTGTATCGCCGCGGCTGCTCTTCAGATGTCATGGGCTTGCTAAACTGATATAGGTGAGAATAGACATTGCCACGCCGCAATACTGCATGCTGGCCCGCATCCGCGGTAACCTGAGGTGCAGTGGCGTCCGGGAGACATTGGGCGGCTACACATTTCAATGGCTATTTGCAATGTAGCCGCCGTGTTGAATTGGAACTCTCCTATGGTATCTGATCAACGGTCGACGTTATAACGATGCATGCGCCAGTCTGTCGCACTGGCTCTCGTTGCTCAACATCGTCTCGGCGCTTTCGATGCGGACCTTGCACGGCTTCGTACGTCTTGCCATCGTGGCTTTTACCGTCCGCGGTCATTGCGACTCGGCCAGCCAGTTACTGGCCACGGTCAACATTGGTCTCCTACTCCCAACATCCTCAGCATACAGCTCCAGTCTCAGCAATACGACGGTCACTTCGAACGCGACAACGGCCATCGTGGAACATGGACTTCCGGCAGCGAGCCGATGCAATGAGGAGCGGCTATCGTACAGCCGTGCTTCGCGAGAATGGGAAGCAGTGGTGACAGATCCGGCCAGCTGCTCAACTACCCACTACTCTATCAAGGTCACGGGCATCGACAGCGCCGTCTCCATAGACTGGACTACGCTTTGTGACGGTCACCCTCGCACCCCATCCGGCTTCATCTACCCAACGACTACTGAGTGGGCTACAATCGCAGCTTACACCTGCGCCAACACATCTCGACAGCATGCCGGGACTTATCCTAGTCCGTCACCATCTTGCACCATCGCGCCGAGCGATTGCGGCGTGCTCTACGAAGACAATGTCATGAGAGCGACTAATGGACCAATCACGCCCCTCTGCAGCACGCCACAGTCTTTCAACCCGCCTTGTGGCGAGTGCACGATCTTCGCCAACGGCATGCAACTCTTCTACTGGCCTGTAGCACAATCGCCTAGCGATAGCTGCCATGCCAATGGATCTAGGATCGCGGTCACCTCACCACCGGAGGCCATGGTACCCAGAGTCCTGGTAACCGGTAATCGCACCTACAGTTCTCCCTCAGCGTATATGAGCTTCACGGACATCTTCGCGACGGGCGCCAACCAAGCCAACTGCGGCACAGCCGTTGCCAACTTCGAAGTGCCCATCCAAGTCGACGCCCTATCGACCTTGAGCTGCTACCCGGTCTCCCCAACCGGCGCCTCGATCGCCTGGGTCACGCAATCGATGGATCTGGCCGATATGAACTACCCGGTGCCGTGGAGTGCGTACGCCGCGATGCCGGGCTGCGCTTTTGAGCCTGCGTCCTGCGACACGATGTCGAAGGATTACATGCCGCAGCTGGTGCTGCCGACTTGGCTGACCGGGCTGCAGCTTCAGTGGGCGAGCTGCTCCATGTCCACGGGCGTCTACGATCCGCCTGTGGCGCTCTCACGTCAAAGCCAGGTGGACAGCCCGACGGTGCCGACGACGGCCAGCGCTCCCGCGTACTCATCGCCGACGCCTGGTACATCGATTGCTGTCGTCTTACCGACGAACACGGGTTCGGCTACAATTGCGGTGGAGCCATCGACGCTGGTATCGGACACCTATACTGTACTCAACGTAGTCCCGACTTCAGCCACAGCTACAGCGACAACACCGTTGCTGTCGGGCAATGCGAATCCTGCCATTTCTTCCGCGCCACTCAGCAGCTCAGGTTCACTACTTGGGCCCACCAGCAAGTCGCCACTGAAGACCACGGCGAATGGCAGTCCATCCATGGAGTCGGCCGGCGCCTGGCAGGAAACCACGGAGTTGGAGAGCCCGTTTTCTCAGCCAGATCCTGTCATTTCAGCTGCGCCGTCGAAGTTGCCGCCCACATCGTTGAACGGAGTCACACTCGAGAGCACGTCAATACTCTCTACCACGATTGAAGCGGACCCCGACATCGGCAATCTCCTGTCTGCGATGCAAGCAGTCACAGACGCTATTGCGTCTTCCACTGCCCAAGATCCGGACATCAACGGGCTAATGGGCTCAGTCGCATTGCCAAGCGTGACAGTTATGTCGGTCAAATCTGCATCGCATACGTCGCCAAACAGAGTCTCTCCACAGGCCGATCCTTCGTCTTTATCCCAACTCGCTCACAGTACTACAGCGGGATATGAGAGCTGGACCGCGACATTGCCGCCCGCCAGTTACACGTCGGATGCAGGGGAAGTGATAGCGTCGGCCATCTTACTCGGTCTTTCTCACTCGCCTGCCAATACTGGGCCGCTGTCGTTCTCCACAGAGACAATTGGTAGTTCATCGGATCCGTTCATCGCAAGCGCTCTGGGCACAACGACACCAATGCTCTCCTCTCATATTCGTTCTCCAGCAGCTACGATCATTGCGCAGCCCAGTACTGAGCACAGGCAGAGTGATCTCACGACCCAAAGCGTGCTGGTTGGTACCCCTTCTCAAGTCTCCTCATCTAGCCCGACTGCGAGCTCGGCCGCAGAACAAGGGTCTGGACTCGAAGGCTGGCTGGTCTGCTATCTGGGCCTGCTCTACGCCGTGGCTCAGCTTTAGTGGGCTACCATCATGACCGGCGGTACACAAAGATCCTATGACTTCGCACGTACTCACGCTTTCGAGGTCTCCACGGACGTATCGAAGTCCCTCAAGAACCTCCACCGCCCCTGCTCCTTCCACCCCTTCTGCCGCCAGCCATTGGCGGGCTTGGGATAGAAGTCTACCACATCAAGCAGGCTCCCGTCATGCGCGATCATCGCAAAGACATTCTCCTGGGCATCAAACTCGGTGAACTTGTCCAGGCTCTCCATGGCGCCATCGGCATGGTCGTGGATCGCGCCATCCGGCTTCATGTACGGCTCGATCGAGCTCCGCTGCGGGTGTATAGCCTCGAAGATCGAACCCGGGCACACCGCAGCCGATCTGGCGAATGGCGCGACCATCGGACTCGGCTGGATATTATTGGGAATCGGAAGCCACTGCGTCGGTCGGAACTCGCCGCCGTGATGCGCGATGTCGCCGCCCATGATGATGAATTCGGGCGGATCTGCGGACGTGCGGGCTAGGCCACAGATATGCCCGGTCGCGTGGCCCGGGGAGTCAATTAGGTAGAAACTGCCGTCGCCGTAGAAGTCGAAGGCATTGTATCTGCCGAGCTTGAGGCCCTTGCCCTCGGTATTGAAGTCGATTTCTCGGAGGTGACGGCCTTGCCATGCACCCTCGTCAACTGGACTGTCCGTGACAGTCGGATATGCGGGATTGAAGCGATCCTTAAAGCCAGGTCCCACGATCAGGTCAGTCGAGCCTGGAAACGTGGCTGGGTCGCCAGTATGGTCCTACTAGCTGTTAACTCATACCCTGCTGTCGACCAGCTGTGAGTCTCACCCAATGATAGTGTGACCAAATGATACGGCCGACCTTTGCAGGCTCGTCACCATTATCACGAAGGATCTGCGCTACATACTTCTCAACCTCGACAGTGTAGCCACTTGCCTTGACACGATCGACCACAGCCTTCGGACCTTGCTCCCAGTCCTTCCGGATCCCGAGGTCGAACAGCAGATAGTCGTATTTACTGCTGGCATCGGAGTTGCTGTGCTTGATCAGGAAGCTGTAGCACGGAGCGTCGATATACTCATAGCCGGGCACCGCCGGGTTCATGAACAGGTGGACGGGGATGTTGCCGACATGGCCGGTGGTGTTAATGATGGAGACATCGACGGTGTGTTGTGAGGGCGGGATGTTGAGCTCCGGAGGCGCGGCTGCTTGCACTCCAGGCATATCTGCAAGTTGCTAGTTGCTCTGGGATCAGTGGATTGCCCGGTGCTAATGAGGTGTAACGGGTCAAGATGTAGCCATGGGGACCGCTGGCTACAAGTTGTGGGAGCTGGTCTTACCATCCCCACTTCGGTAGCTCTGTTGTCCTTCGCCCATGCGGATGCTAACATCCGAGGCGAGAGATAGACATATACCGATTAGTTTCTTACGATTGTCGACTCCCAGACTTCCAGATGAAGATGGCGTGATCGAGGTGCTATGACCTGTCAGCAGTTGCCACAACAATAACATAGTTCTCCGCTCGGCAGTAGTAAACATGTACAATTGAGTTCTGCAAGAGACTGAGCGAGCGAATCTGTCTACAGTATCATGCCGCAGCACGTATGCTCATGGGAGGAGACACGGCCGACGGTATACCGCTCTATGAGAATTACTGCATGCCAGTCTTACAGACCAGCTCAGACCCGATACGTACTCCAACTACCTAGACGAGCTGGCCTCCTCTGCTCGCGCAAGATGCAGCAGCACCTACCGAAGTCGTCGTCGCCGTATTCGTAATCCTGTTTCCCGAGTCAGCACAGCAAAGAATCCACCCAGAGAGGCGATCGACTTACGTGACCCGCTTCACCCGTGTGCTCGTCACAACGGCAATAGGGACATTCACATTGACAGTGCGTGTCGACGCCAGCGCCGCAACGGTACTCCTCGTCCCTCCCGAACCCACAGTCGCCACACCAGACGTCAGCGTCGAAGTCTGCACGACAACGCTGGTAACCGTCTGCGTCCTCGTCGAAGCCGTCTGCCCGACCGTTGACGTGGCGACGGCACCAGTGACCGTGACGGTAGGCTCGTCCGGCGCACGCTTCCGCAGCACCCTGCCCATCCGCTCCCGGCGTTCGGCGACAAAGGCGCGCTTGAGCTCGGCGCTCGGCGTGCGGCCTTCGATGATGGCGCGCTTGTACTTCGCCGACGCTGTCTTCAGCTGGCTCAAGGGCGTGAGGCCGATCAAGCCTTCGGTCGCGTCCTCGACCGTGCCTGTCAGGCCATTGATGATCCCGGCAGCGACGTCGTTCAGCTGTCCCAGGATCGTGGGGACGATCTTGGCGATGGGGTCTTGGACGCGGGTGCCTCTGGCTGTGGAGCACGATGCTAAAAGAAGAGCCGTCAGCATGTCGGCCCATACGTATCGTAATGATGCCGGCTGTCCTCGAGACTGCAGTCCCACTATAGAGAGGCTACCCAAGATCAATCCCACGCGTGAGTCTTGCTCCACCGGGCTGTCCTGTGGTTTGGCGGCAGTCTCTCATGTGATACCAATTACCGCTTCTATGAGTGAGGGCATACCTGGCACAGTCTTCGTCGTAGTAGCCGCCGACACACTCCCCACGACCTGCGTGAGCGTGATCAATCCCTTCGTGACTCTGACAGTACTCGGCGCAGGCGTAATCGTCGTAGGCTGCACCGAAGTCTGTATCGTCGTCGTCCTCGAAGGCACCGTCGTCGTAGCGATGGAAGTGCTAGTCTGCGTGATATTCACGACGGGCGTGATCTGGTTCGTGATCGTAGCCGTGGTCGACACCGTTGTCGTCTGCTGCGGGCCTACGGAGAGGGAGAAGTCCCGCTCATAAGCGATCGGGTCGCCGTTACCATTATTCGAAATGATCAACAGCGACCAGTCCCCATTGAACAGCTTGTTCTTCGGCCAGTCCGCGCAGGTGATGAGCCGCGGCGTATCGTCCGGCGTCAGCGCCGAGTCCGAGCACTGGCTCTGGTCGCCGTTGGGGTCGACGAAGACGTTGTTGGCCGTGTCGTTCTGGCAGCCCTCGAACTCTTGTAAAGCTGTGAAGGGGTCGCTCGACAGGCTGTTCTGGAAGTAGGAGCCGCCGTTCTGGAAGTCCAGGCCGTACGAGTCGCAGGTTTGCGCGGAAGTATAAGCAGCAAATGCCAACAGCGCAGCGCTGGCCGAAATGATGGAAAGCATGTTCGAAGAAGTATAGGTCTATTGGTCAGTCCGAGAAAGAGCGAGATGAGAGGCGTGAGTAGAGAGGTAGACAACCAACCTTTCATGTACTGCTTCCGCGACGACAGATCTCAAACGATCGCCACTCGCCATCAGACCGGCGATGCGAATCTGTGACAGGCTTGAGACTGCGTCCAGGAATACACGAATGCTCTGACCGTTGGATCCACGCGATGGTGATTGATGGGTTGAATGAAGTAATGCCAACCGGACCTGCCTGTCCATCGCCTGCGGGCTGTGATCGCTGTGCGTGGAGCAGTCGCGCAAGTTCTGCGTGGTGTCAGGCTCGCGCGAGGTATGCTGCGATGAGAGGCGTATGTGTATGCACATCATCCACCGTTCTGTAGCCCCTCGAGCGCGTTTCGGATTAGTGCTAAGAGGTAGGTGTTCCGGGTAGGATTGATAGACTTCGGTGGCTGTCTCATCGTGCGAAGCGTTTTGACCCGGCTCCGAATTGATGGCAGCACCGCCGCCTGTTGCTCTGAGCACACTGCTATACAGATCTGAGATGACGAACCGCTGTTTCGGTAGTCTGCCGTGAATACATGGGAGGTCACTCACTGTGCAACCTGGCACCTTAAGGGTATGTAGTAGGATATCTCAGATCCTACACATTGATGATGATCACCCGCCAAATTGAGGAGAACTAGGATAGACTGGTGAATGGAAGTCTAACTAAAAGGAATGGGGTAGACGGCAAATCGTTTCGATCGAGCTGAGTAAAAGGAAGGGAGCAAAAGCTCTATTTCGTGTGTGCGCGCATGGATTGGCAAAAGAAGTTGCGGAGCACATGTCTGTACTCTCACTCCACTCTACTCCCTCGGGTGGGCTTGAACCACCAACCTCCTGATTGCTCTAGCCTGAGCTTTAACAGTCAAACGCGCTCTGTAGAAGGTTAGTCGGTGTTGTCAGGTGGATGGCGTGGAATCACGAACAGCCAATTGCGCCACGAGGGACATTGAAGCAGTGAGCTTCGAATGGTGACCTAATCCTACACATCTACTATGATCTTGCATTTTCATCACCGACACTACCGCGACCACGCGAACCTTCACGCAGCCTCCAGACGCTTCGCCCACCGAATTGACTCTGGACCGCGAGGGGGAGCAGCCTTGTGATTTGAATTACCTTCCTTTGATGGGCTCGTGCAGCTGGAAGTTGTGCTAATGCTCTAAATTCACACATGACGGAGCATAGGCCGCCAACACACCGAGAAATTGCCGCCAAGTCACAGCAGTGCACGCATGGTCAGGCAAGCGAGGTGGCCGGTGGCAATAATGATGACGAGGGAATATGTCATGCTACTATCGCTTACAACAGGAGACCTCCATTACCCTCGCCTCGAGCGCAATGCTTTTCATCCCAACTCCGCGCCCCAGCAACGCATGCTCAAGCACCGACTCAAAGCGCCGCGACGACCACGCCCAGACCCATGACGAGCCCGGCGCCCATCCACGCCTTCGCCGTCTCGGCCGCATTGACCGCGCTCACCGTCGCACTGGAAGAACCCGTCGTCGCCGACGCAGCACCACCAACCGTCGAGCCCGTGGTGCCCGCCGCGGAGGCGTAGCTGGTCGCGGTCGAGGCGCCGGAGGCGGAGCCGTAGGACGCGGTGGTGCTGAGCAGGAGCGTGCTGTTGACCGCACCCGCCGCGGAGGTCGTGGCCACGACGATGGCGGTGCCGTTCACGGTCGCCATGGGCGCGACGACCGTGCCGTTGCCCAGGGCGGAGGTCCAGGACGAGTACGCCGACGCGGACGCGGAGATGTACGCCGAGCTGGCCGACGCGGCCACGGACGAGAGGTTCGCCGCGACGACGCTGGTGGCGGACGCCCACGCGCTGGAGTAGCTGGCGGGCAGGCCGGCCGGGGCGGAGGTGGTGTAGAGGTCCCAGCTGCTGGACGCGCTGTCGGACTCCAACGCGCTCCACGGCGCGCTGGTCGCGGTCGAGGTCGCGGTGGCCGTCGCCGAGGCCGTGGTGGAGGGTGCGGCGGTCGCGCTGGCCCAGGCGGTGTTGTAGGAGGGCGAGTAGGAGGCCGTGCCGGAGTAGGCGGCGCAGCCCGGGACGTCGGTCTTAGGGGGCGCGCGCCCGCCGCCGCAGTCGAGGAACTCGCAGATCTCACCCGTGCCGGGGACGTACCCTGTGGTATGCTGTCAGTGCGTGCAAGGTTGATGCTGAGTCTTTGTATGGAGGACGTACATGCGAGCGAAGCGCCAGCAGGGGAGGAGACGTCGGTCGAGGTGCAGCCGCTCAGGTCAGTCTTCGCAAGAGCCAGCGCAGCCAAAGCGGCCGGCAGCATGATAGAGGTGAAGGAAGGCATTATGTTGTACAAGATTTGACTGCTCGTAAGAAGGTATTCGTAGTGACTCTTGTCTGTTGCGTATGGAAGAAGGGAAAGGGATCAAGTCGTTTGGAAGCGAGTGTGGTGGTCTTCGTGAAGTGCCTGAAGGAATAATAGCGAAGCGCGAAAGACGAAACGACCGGGCGTACTCCTTATACTTACGTGAGATCCTTCGCTGCAGCCTGACTGGGGGTGTCAGCCGAAATGAGACGCTGGCCTCGTATTCGGCGCTGGTTGGCGACACAAGCTCCGCCACGCGATATGCAGGTCCCCGGCGGCGGGCGGGCATTTCCGATACGGCCGCTCCCGAGGTCGCCGCAGTGCTTGCATCCTCCATCACGAATAGATTACCATGCGGTGCCAGTAGAAGCCGTCTGTCAGTCGAAATGCTCACCAAATACCTCACCGGCGTCACCACCGCCTTCTCCCCCTTCAACGCGCGCTCCGGCAAGATGATCCGCAACTTCCTCGCGCTACTCCCGCCCAACGCGCGGTCGAAGATGGCCATCGATGTGAAGATGTTCGGGCAGGCCGACGCCGACAAGCCTGCGGCGCTGAGCCTGAAATTCAGTATGTCTCACCGTCGAGGTCTGAGGCAGCTGGTGGAGAGACGGGGTGTGCTGACGAGACTGTACCAGAGGACGGCAAGGAGATGCAGCTTGACCTGGAGAAGATGAAGCTCAAGGACATCCAGGTCGAGGTGGACCGGCACTCGCGCATCCTGAGGCGCAAGGACGAGCTGTCTGGCTGAGTGCGTCCGCTTCGGCGATACGGACTGGGATCACACGAGGCCTCGGAGCCCATCGCAGACGACCTCCGCAAAGCACTGTGGACAATGGTCTCACCGAAACGCGCCGCCAGCGTGCAAATACAGCGCCGGGGGTGAGCGCCATCACGGGCTCAGCAGCAAGTCACAATCGGGATAGTAGAAAGACACCTTCAGGCGAGGACCAACGGGTGGCAGGCTTCTGAGCAGCCCGAGACGAGGGAAGCCAAGACTTCTGCAACACTTGAGACGTGCCACGCGGTGTCTCGATCGACGCAAGGCAAGTCACGAAAGCCTGAAGGAGGAGAGTCTGGCGGTCACAGCGTTGTCGATCACGGGTAACTCTCCGAGCACGCTGGACACCAAGCCGCCCTTGCATGCTCGGCTCCGAGCTCGTGGAGCACTCAGTGCGAGCAATCTGCGGGCCTTTACCTACCCCGTCATGAACATGCAGATACTCGAATATAATATGTCTGCACATGACATGATCACCAGTCGTCCTCCGCAGCCGGCAGCCGCCCCATACCAAGTCCCAGCCCCGACGCATCGTTCATGCCCGCAAAGCCAAGACCTGCGTGCCCAGGCCCGGAAGCCTCCCCGTTTCCCACGTCGCCATCGCCATTTCCACCAACCTCGCCATTCGTGTTCAGCCCCGAAGCGTCTTGATCTGCATCACCATCGCCCGCCTCATCTTCTACCCCATCTTGCCCCTCCGGCGCAAGCAGCAGCCCCGCAGACGCCTCCCCACCCCCCACCGCCGCGACCCCCTCAATCCCCTTCTCCCTTCGCAGCGCCGCGAACTTCTCCGCCGTCTCCCGCAGCGCCCGCTGGATCCGCACCTCCTCCTCCGCCAGCCTGACCTTCTCCCGCTGCAGCGCGCTCATCTCCGCCAGCTTCCGTGCGCGCTGGGACTGCATCGCCGCGAGCTGCGTCCGGAGCCGTGTGACCACGCCGTCGAGCGTAGGGATGGGCGAGATGATCGGCGGGGTCGTGGCGCGCTGGTTGGCGTAAGGGTCCAGGGGCGTGGCGTTGTGGACGGCGGCGTAGGTCCCGTGGCGGGTCTGCTGCGCGTCGAAGGCTGCCATGCGCTCCCTCTCCGCGTCATCCTCCGAGTCGTCAGATGCCTCGCCCTCCGCGGCCGCAATCTGCGCGGCCATCTCCTCCTTCTTGCGCCGGGCCGCCTCCTTCTCCGCTTTCCGGCCCAGCAGCACTTTCCCGTCCTCCGTAAAGTCCTCGAAGTTCTCCAGCAAGTCCTCGTCCTCCTTCACCAGCCGGCTTTCAGACTCGCCCCATTTGTCCTTGGCCTTCAGCACCAGCCGACCATGGATGTCCGTCTCCACGTTCTCATCATCCTCCTCATCTGCGTTGAGCGAAGGATCGTCTGGATCAAGCGAGATGTACTCCTCCGCCGCGTGCTCCTTGGCCAGTCGCGCGCGCCGGGCCTTCTTCTCCGCGATCTCGGTCGCGGAAGGAATGGCGGAGGGGGTTGGCGAGGGCTGGTAGCGGGCGAGTGAGGCGCCGAATTTGGAGGACAGGTCCAGGGCGCGGGTCGCCTGCGAGACATCGTGGACGGAGACCTCGGCGTCGGAGACGGAGGCTAGGTCGAGGGGCGTGGAGGGTGTACTGGCTTTGAGCTCGTTGAGCGCGGCGAGGTCATAGCTGGGCTTGTCGTCGTCATCGTCTGCGTCGTCGGTGCGTCGCGGAGGGAGCTGGACTGCGCGCTTGGCGGCATTCCGCTGGATCGCTGTCTTGGCGACGTTGCTGCGTCTAGGTGTGACGACTCCGGTCGGCTCGCTGCTTTCATCGTCGTCGTCGGTAGCTGTGAAGGCTTTGCGCAGGTTGGTGGACTTCCGAGGCTTGATGAGGGGTCGCTTGATCGCGGGTTCTGTCCATGCTTCGGTCAGCTACTGTTGGCAGCTGGCGAAGGGTGTCAGACATGTGATATCGAGGGAGTAGATCTGGGGTGCACGTACCTGCTGTCCGCGGCGCATCTTCTCCCAGCCGGTCCTCATCGTCATCTCGCCCGACTGTGCGCGGCACTCGTCGCGCAGAAGAGGTCTTCTTCATGCTGATCGTCGTGGTAGACACTACTAGATACCGTGCAATCTTGGCCGTCAAATCGATGCGCGTCAGACGATCAGGATGCGTGTCGCAAGATCCGGAGCTGCAAGTCACGCGATCGCGCGATTGCCAAGGCATCGAAAGCGCGCTAGCGCATCAGGTCGCGACTTCCGATGGTCAGACCTGACAGCCCGGGTATGCGCACACCTATGCCCATTCGGATAAAGCTATCGCGATAGCAGCTTCACAGGTCTCGACGGTCATGCCTCTCTTGAGGCGGCAGACTGCCAAGCTTCTCCGGACGGTCGAGGGCAAGCCGCACGCCAGTAGCGAGGACCACGAGGACGGCAGTCTACCCGATGGCGCTGCTCCGCGATTCCAGCTGCCCACGCCTGCATCTTCGACGAATAGCCTCCACGGCGCTGAACACGTCTTCCGGAAACCTTCGAGAGACGTGGCGACGGATGACGATCCGCAGAGTAGTAGCGCGGACGAGAAGGACTCGGACCGGACGTTCAAGTACCCGAATGGCAGACCTTCGCCAGTCAGGAAGCACGACGCTACACCGCAGTTCCAGACGAAGCACGTGCCGCAGTTTGACGGCCCGAAGAGCCAGGACCCAGCCCCAGTGGCAAATTTCAAGCAAGTCGACACCCGACGACCCCAGACAAGAGGCGCGCAACCCACACACGCATTCCGCCAAGCCGGCGTGGCTAGCCCTCCGCCCAGCTCAGGCGGCAAGCGGAGTCAGGCTGAAATGGACGAGGAGGACAGCAGCGACGACGCCGTCTTCGGCAGCTCGCAGGCCTCGCGGTACAGGAAGCCGCGCACGGCCGTGAACATCCACGCGCCCAAGGGCGGGTTTGGGAAGGAGGCTGAGCGGAGGCGACTACGGGGTGAGAGGGAGAAGAAGGCGGCAGAGGTGAAGGCGGTGCAGGCGGCAGAGGCCGAGAAAGCGCATCCCACGTTCAAACGCCCTGACATTGTGCCGACGACGTACAGCGCAGCCGCGTTCAAGGAGCCCGGCACCATCACAGCCAACAGCAGGCTCGGCGGCGACGCAGACGGAGACAACCGCGACGACGACCCGTCCTCCGGCCTCAGCAGCCCGCCCCTAAGCCCCCTCTCCAACACAGACCCCACAGACGATCTCATCCTCATCGAGCCCCAGCACCACCACCCACCCGCCTGCGCCATCTGTAGCTCCCCCGTCCCCGTCGCCTGGCGCGAGGACTTCGAGGACCGGCACCCGGCCGCCAAGCACTGGAGCTACAAGTGGCAGCAGCGCTTCTGCCGCGCGCACCGACAGCGCGAGGCCGCGCTCCTGTGGCGGGAACGGGGATACCCGGAGATCGACTGGGGTGCCCTCCCCACCCGGCTACGACAGCGGCGGCATGCGCAGCACATCCAGCGCATCATTAGCGGGGAAATCGAGTCCGTCTTCCGGACGCATTTCGAGGCGAAGGTGAAGAGTCGCGCCAAGACCCTGCTCCAAGTCGCCGGCACCGGAGCCGACGACGACGACGGGACCGCCGGTCGCGCGCCGGGGGGTTCGGCGGGCTACTACGGCCCCCGCGGCGAGAAGCTGCTGTCAGACCACATCGTCTCCACCTTCGCGGCCGCCCTGCGCGAGCACGCAGCGCAGGATGTGCTGATCGCGGCGTCGGGGGTGGCGGGGGGTGTGGCGGGGTTCGTGCAGAGTGTTCTTGTGCCTGAGCTGGCTTGCTCGTTGATCCGGGAGGATCTGGGGCTGGAGCTGGGAGGGCAGGGGGAGGGGGAGGCTGTGGCGGTGTTAGCGGAGAGCGCGGCGCTGGGCGAGCTTCTCCATCCTGAGCTGGACGAGGAGGGGCTGCTCCACGGTGGGATACGATAGGGATCCTGATCGCGAGGAAGACGACTGATGGATCTCATATAACGGGAGGGATGGTAGGAGAGATCTTGGTGATCATGTAGATACCCTGCGCCGACTCAGCGGCTGTCGCTCTGTCGCCCCCACGCCCTGGCCCGGCTCTCCCCATCTCTCTCCTGCCACTCATGACTCGCCAGCGAGACTCATCTCTCTTCAGTGAGTGGCAGCGCACTCCATGGCGCGTGCGCGTGGGCCCCCGCCATCGCGAACAGGCGCACCGTGCCCCTCGATCGGCGCTCGTCGGGGCCAAACCCTCGGGCGCTCGCATGCGGGCCCTGACCATACTTCGCACGGCGGGCGCCGAGGGCACCGCGGCCGCGTGCCCCCGAGCCCTCGCCGGCGAGCCGAGGCGGCGCGGTGAGGTTTACGGCGGTGCTGCGGTGTCGCCTCTTCGTCCGTAATCCGAGTCGCCGTGCCGTCGCCAGATGGGCATGCATGCCCCGGCCGCGGTGGCAGGCTCGGATTCCAATCGAAGCTTCACGGGGTCTTCTGAGCGGCTTCACCCGATATCCATGGCGTCCGGATCCACCCCATCCCTCTCCTCCTCCTCCTCCTCCTCCTCCTCGCCCTCGTACCCCACGGAGTACCCATGCGCCGTCTCCACCACCCCCTCCGCCCCCCCGACCCCACCCACCCCGTCCCCGTCGTACCTTCTCCGCATATCCTCCTGCCGCGCCCGCGCCTCCCGGACAGCCTTCTCCTGCATCCGCTGCCGCGCCTCCAGAATCGCGTGGCGCACTACATCGTGCCCGTCGTCCGGCGCTGTCAGGGACTTGGGTGGGGCGTAGAGGACCAGTTCTTGGCTCCCTGCTCCATCAGCCCGGGTGCTGGTGAAGACTTGACGGGGGAGGGCGCTGAGGCGCTGCTCGATGTCCGGGAGGAAGATGAGTGGGGGCGGGGAGTCGGGGGGGAGGTCGGCGAGCTCGGCGTCGAGGTCGTGGATGTAGACGCGGTGCGGGGTGGGGTCTACCTGCATCCACTCGTCGTCGGGGGGTGGGGCATTACGACCGTGTACTGTGGTGGGGGTCGGAGTAGAGGCGTGGGTGTGATGGTTCTGCGCGGCGGCGGGGTTGTTGACGGGGATGTAGAGGTTGCTGTTGCCGTTGCCATTGCCGGCTGCTTTGTCTATTGTCCCATTAGTTTGACGAGGATACACGGGGAACACAGGTGATCTCATACCAATGCTCAGCAGGTTGAAGCGTTTGGTGAAGCGCTGATCGTCGTTCCAACTTGACTCATCCGCCGCTCGTCGCTTGCTCCCGGCCAGCTGCTGCACGCCTCCGCCATTGGCATTCGCGACTGCACTTCGCGTCCGCATCTCCATGCCCTCAACCCATGCCACCACAGCTCACGACCTCATCTTCTTGCATAACGAAGACGCGAGCGGAAGTGGATTGAAGTGAAGTGACTGTGTCCGTCGAAGCTTCCAGAGGACTTGGTGCATGCGAGGAGTGTGGAGAAGCAGCCAGCAGCAGCTCGTCTGCCACCGACCACACTCGTATTTCGGCCGAGTCAGCACACGGATACAGATACAGCGACGCGGCTACAGGATGGGGTCTACCGAGGGCGATGAGGTGCCCGAGTGGACGGTGAGTCTTGTTCATTCAGGCGCCTGATCTTTAGCTAATAGATTGGTGGCAGGCCCCCAAAGTGCGGTCCACGTTCATTGAGTGAGTCAAGATCAAATTTCTCGCGGCCATATACTCGAGGTCCAACACTTGATACCCCAAGACAAGCGTGGCCATATCGCCTCTCATCCGCAGCCTTATCATTCGCCTCGACGACATGGACGACGTGGGTGATTCGTCACTAACGCCACTCCCAGCTACTTCAAGTCCCATGGCCACACCTTCGTCCCCTCCTCCTCCGTGGTGCCCCTCTCGGACCCCACCCTCCTCTTCACCAACGCCGGCATGAACCAGTACAAGTCCATCTTCCTCGCCACCGTCGACCCGGACTCCGACTTCGCCAAGCTCAAACGCGCCGCCAACTCGCAAAAGTGCATCCGCGCGGGCGGCAAGCACAACGACCTGGACGATGTCGGCAAGGACAGCTACCACCACACCTTCTTCGAGATGCTCGGCAACTGGTCGTTCGGGGACTACTTCAAGGCCGAGGCGATCGGCTTCTCGTGGGAGCTGCTCACCAAGGTCTTTGGGCTGGACCCGGATCGGCTGTACGTGACTTACTTCGAGGGCAAAGCCGACGTGGGCCTGGAGCCCGACACGGAGGCCCGGGATCTCTGGCTCAAGGCCGGCGTGGCCGAGGACCACATCCTGACGGGCGACATGAAGGACAACTTCTGGGAGATGGGCGACCAAGGGCCCTGCGGGCCGTGCTCGGAGATCCACTACGACCGCCTCGGGGGCCGCAACGCCGCGCACCTCGTCAACCAGGACGATCCCAACGTGCTGGAGATCTGGAACAACGTCTTCATCCAGTACAACCGCGAGCCCGACCGCTCCCTCAAGTCCCTGCCCAGCAAGCACATCGACACGGGCTTGGGGTTCGAGCGGCTGGTGTCCGTGCTGCAGAACAAGATGAGCAACTACGACACCGACGTCTTCACGCCCTTATTCGCCCGCATCCAGGAGGTCACCGGCGCGCGGGAGTACCAGGGCAGATTCGGCGACGAGGACGCTGACGGCATCGATACTGCCTACCGCGTCGTGGCGGACCACGTGCGCCTGCTCACCTTTGCGATCGCGGACGGGGGTGTGCCTAATAATGTCGGTCGAGGGTACGTCGTGAGACGGGTCCTCCGACGCGGAGCCCGCTACGCGCGGAAGTACTTCAACACGGAGATCGGGACCTTCTTCTCCCAGATCGTGCCCACGCTCGTGGCGCAGATGGGCGGCATGTTCCCCGAGATCAAGGCGAAGGAGGCGGACGTCTGCGAGATCCTGGACGAGGAGGAGCGCAGCTTCTCGAAGACGCTGGATCGGGGCGAGGTCATGTTCGGGAAGATGGCGCAGAAGGCCGAGACCAAGGGTGGAGGGAAGCTGGGCGGAAGCGACGTGTGGCGGCTGTACGACACGTATGGATTTCCCGTCGACTTGACCAAGATCATGGCCGAGGAGCGGGGTCTCACGATCGACGACGAAGAGGTTGCGGCCGCGCAGGAGAAGGCGCGGGAGGCGTCCAAGGGCGAGAAGAAGGCGGCGGGGGATTTGCTGAAGCTGAACGTGCACGACATCAGCGCGCTGGAGAAGATGCCCAACGTGCCCAAGACGGACGACTCATCGAAGTTCGGACGGGAGAACATCCACGCCGTGGTGAAAGCCATCTACCACGCCGGCGCCTTCCCCACCTCGACCAAGGAGATCCCGGAGGGCGAGCAGATCGGCCTCCTCCTCGACCGCACGAACTTCTACGCCGAGCAGGGCGGGCAGGAGAACGACACGGGCCGCATCCTCATCGACGACGGCCCGGAGCTGGCCGTGCGGAACGTGCAGGTCTACGCCGGCTACGTCCTGCACACGGGGTACATGGCCTACGGCGCGCTGAGCGTGGGCGACGAAGTCCTCTGCCAGTTCTCCGAGGAGCGCCGGCAGCCGCTGCGCAACAACCACACGGGGACGCACATCCTCAACTTCGCCTTGCGGGAGGTGCTGGGCGACGAGATCAACCAGCGCGGCAGCCTGGTCGCCGAGGAGAAACTCCGCTTCGACTTCAGCCACCGCGCCGGCTGCTCCGACGCGGAGCTCGTCCGGATCGAGGACAGCAGCACGGCGTACATCCGGCAGAACGCCGAGGTCTACGCCGTCGATGTCCCGCTCGCGACGGCCCGACAGATCGCGGGCGTGCGCGCGGTGTTCGGGGAGACGTACCCGGACCCCGTGCGCGTGGTCAGCATCGGCGTCCCCGTCGAGGAGCTGCTGGAGGACGTGAGCAGGGAGGAGTGGCGGAGCGTCTCGGTCGAGTTCTGCGGGGGGACGCATGTGAAGAATACGACGGAGATTAAGGATCTGGTGGTGCTGGAGGAGAGTGGGATTGCGAAGGGGATCCGGAGGATTGTGGCCGTGACGGGGGCGGGGGCGCAGCGGGTGCAGGCGGAGGGCCGGGAGTGGGAGGCGCGGGTGGGGCGGTTGGAGAAGATGGGCGAGGGGGCGGAGAAGGAGGCGCGGACGCGGGAGTGGCAGCACGAGCTGGGTCAGGCGGAGCTAGGCGCGGTGGTGAAGGGAAAGTTGCGCGAGCGGGTCGCGAGGGTGGTGAAGGGGAACCTGGACCACCAGAAGGTCGCGCAGAAGGCGGAGAACAAGCGCGTGCTGGACGCCGTCACCGCGCACTTTGACCGCGCGGCGGGCGGGGAGCAGAAGACGCTGGTGCTGCGCGTGGAGGTCTCGGCGGGGAGCAAGGCGGTGCAGGAGGCGCTCAAGACGCTCGCGGCGAAGCAGAAGGACAAGTCCGTCTACCTGCTCGGCACGGCGGAGGACAAAGTCGTGCACGGGTGCGTGGTCTCGGAGGCCGCGTCGGCGAAAGGGTTGGATGCGAATCAGTGGGCGAATGCCGTGGCTGGGATCGTGGGGGG
>JAWDJV010000037.1:0-57486 GCA_033119285.1 Teratosphaeriaceae sp. CCFEE 6253 | reverse complement strand
GACGAAAGCCGCCGCCGTCTCTTCTGGATGATCTACCTCCTGGACCGCTACGCCACCATCTCGACCGCCTTCGAGTTTGCGCTGGACGACAAGGAGATCGACCGGAAGCTCCCCTGCCGCGATGACCTCTTCTCTCGCAACCAGCCCGTCGAGACGCGCTGGTTCAGGACGGTGGAGCGGACGGACTACCGCATGAACAAGCCCGAGAACCTTGGCTCCTTCAGCTACTACATCGAGATCATCGGAATCCTCTCGCAGGTGCATCGCTTCCTCAAGAAGCCGGTGGATATTGGCGCCCTGTCAGATGTGGAGCAGTGGCAGCAGGAGTATAGACTGCTGGACAGCCGACTCAATGCGTGGAGGTTCAGTCTGCCGAATGAGTATGGCAATATGTCGAGAGTGTTTAGCCCGAATGGAGGGAGTAAGATCGTGAACTGCATCTGGATCATGCTGCACATCACCTACCACACGTAAGTGCCCTTCACCACCGCATCAACCTATATCTGATCATGTCCAATGAACTGATACAAGTCAGCGCCGTCATCCGCCTGCACTCCTCCGCCGCCTACCCGACCACGCGCTCCCCCATTTTCACCCCCTCCTTTAGCGCCTCGCAGCGCTGCCACACGGCCGTGGAGGACATCTGCGCGCTGGGCGCCTATGTGCGCGCGCACGCCTTGCTCGACAAGCTCGGCCCGCCCTTCGCGTTCAGCCTCTGGGTCGCGGCCCGCCTGCTGCTCGTCCACGGCTCGACGATCGATCACCAGGTCAATCCTGCGATTGGCCCGCTTGTCGAGACGCTGCGGGAGATGGGCGGGTGGTGGAAAGTCGCGGAGCGGTACGCCACACTATTGACGCGGGTGCTGGAGGAGTACGCCGAGTCGGAGCGCGCTCCCGTCGGCGTGGACGGGTTGCGGGAGACGCCGTCCGGTGTGAGGATCCTGGCGGATATGCGGCGGAACGCGTACGATCTCGATTTCTTGATTTCGCGGCAGCCGAGGCAGTACGGCGGAAAGATGAGCAAGACGGTGACGCCTGCGCGCACACCAGCGGCGAATGACTTGGAGTACCTGGATGTGTTTGACTTTTTCAATATGCCTCGTTTGCCGTTCGCGGCCGCGGGCGGGGAGGCGGGTATGACGTCGGGTGCGGAGGGACTGAATGGGGTGGACGGGACGACGCAGGGGTACGGCGGTGCGGAGGGAGGGGCGAACAATGAGTTCAATATTACGAATTTCATGTACGATGCTAACAGTGATTGGTTCGTGAAGAACCAGTCGTGAGAAAGAGGGGTTTGGCGTGGAACGGAGGAGCAGTGTCATCGCAGCATGACGACTGGGGCAGAGCAAGGCGCCGGGGAAATGGCATATGCCAGTCACGCGGTCTAGGGCGCCGGGCAAGAAGGTCATTGTTGATACGGCCTCCCTAGTCGGCGAATCTACAGCTTAGCCACCTCCAGCACCGCCTTGCCGAAGTTCTTGCCCTCGAGCATGCCCACGAGTCCCTCGGCCGCGTGGTCGATACCCTCGGTGACGCTGAACTTGGCCTTGAAAGTACCGTCGTGCAGCCACTTCTGCACGTCGCGCTGGTGGTCGGCGCTGTACTTGGGGCCAAAGTCGGGGTCGGAGACCTATCACACATGCAGGTCAGTGGCTGGAGAAGGGATGTATTGGGTGTAATGGTCCTGAGCCGGGACGTACGATGAAACCACGCATCGTCAACCGCTTCCCCACGACCTGCATCAGATTCTTCACCCCGTAGGCATCGCTGGGCTGCTTGTTATATTGGCTGATCATCCCGCACGCCACGATCCGGCCCCACGGCTTCAGCGCCGCGATCGCCGCCTCCAGCTGCTCGCCCCCGACATTCTCATAGTAAATGTCGATCCCCTCTGGAGCGAGTCTCTCCAGTGCCTCGCCCGCCTTTTCCTTCTTGTAGTTGAACCCGCCGTCAAACCCGAGCTCGTCAATGATGAAGGACAGCTTCGCGTCGTCGCCTACACTCCCAAGTACAGTGAGGCCGAGGTGCTTGGCCAACTGCCCGACGAGCTGGCCCACCGCGCCCGAGGCGGCCGAGATGAAGATCGTCTCGCCCTTCTTCGGCTGCCCGATCTCATACAGAGACGAGTAGGCCGTCAGCCCCGGCATCCCCAAGGCGCCGATGAAGAGTTTGGGGTCTAGATCGAACTGATTATCGAGGACCTTCCACCCTTTCGCCTCCTCCTTGCTGACAACGCTGTACTCCTCCGTGTTGCCCCTGCCGACCACGAGATCGCCTTTCTTGAAACCCTCGGCGTCGCTGGCCAGGACGGAAGCGATGGCCGAGTTCGATATAGGCTTTCCGAGGTCGAAGGGCGGGGCATATGACTTCACGGTCGCGGGCCTCATGCGCCCTCGCTGGTAAGGGTCGAAGGAGACATCGAGGATCTTGAGGGTGAGGCCACCGGAAGGGGGGGATTGTTCAGGGTCGAAGGTGGCGGTGGAGATCTGGAGGTGCTCGCCGGGGACGGGGAAGGCGGTGGGGTGGGCGGCGTAGATGAGAGATTTGTTTTGGACCATGGTGGAGGCGGAGTGGGTGGTGATGATGGTGGTGGTGGTGATGAGGGAGGATGGGGATGAGATCTCAGGGCGAGGCGGTACTGTATCTACACCTTCCTGTATTCATATATGACTTCTCGCTTACAACGCACATCTCGTCTCTTGCGCCATGCTGCCAGGGGCTCTTCTTCGGGGCAGCTTCGGACAGCTCTGTCATCACAATGGCGATGCCTCGGTC
Organism: Teratosphaeriaceae sp. CCFEE 6253; assembly: GCA_033119285.1. Lineage (NCBI taxonomy): Eukaryota > Fungi > Ascomycota > Dothideomycetes > Mycosphaerellales > Teratosphaeriaceae > Teratosphaeriaceae sp. CCFEE 6253. The sequence continues at coordinate 54,711 of JAWDJV010000037.1, read as the reverse complement.
GATGACTTCCGCGGGGCAGTCCAGCTCGGCCATGCTCCCCATCCAGCATACGGCCGTGAAGGGAAGATCCTCGGTGGTGGGTCGACTTCCAGAGGCCCGTCCATTCGCTAGCCGATGTGACGATACAAGGAGGCGAAGGCAAAATGATCGACGAATGTGGAAGTAGCAGGGACATGGAACAAACCCGCCAAGCCCGCTCATGTCAAATTGATTGACTCAAGCGCCACTCAGCCGGACTCCGACCCGAATCATGCACTATCAACCGTCACCACCTTTCATCAACATTAATTGCACTTGGATCATCCCCTCATAATACAGCAAGATGGACGCCAAAGTGCCCCTCGAGCCTCCACCCGCATACGAAGATGGCGCGTCTCCCACCCCACCCACCAAGTCCGCTCCCCCTCGCCCCCGTGCACCGCTCCCCCTCCAACTCCCCGCCCTCAACATGATCCGCGGGAAGCGCATCATCCTCGCCTCCGCCTCCCCCCGCCGCCGCCAGCTCCTCGCCCAGGTAAGCCCATCGCCCCAAGCTATCCCGCCGTCCATCTTCAACGAGCTGAGCCAATGACAGCCCTAGATCGGCCTCACGAACCTCGAGATCGTGCCCTCCACCGTCCCAGAGAACCAGTCTCACTCACTCGCCCCCTTCGAGTACGTCCTCGCCACCGCGTCGGAGAAGTGCCGCAACGTGTACGCAGCGACCATCGACGATGCCGCCAAGGGAGAGCCCGCCCTGGTCATCGCGGCCGATACTGTCATCTCCACCCATTCGGGTCAGATACTGGAGAAGCCCCGGAGCGAGGCAGACCACATAACCATGCTCCGTCACCTCCGCGACTCCAACGCCGGCTGGCACAAAGTCCACACCGCCGTCGTCGTCATGGCGCCCCTGCTCGAGTCCCTGCGCGACCCGGGCTACGCAATGGAATCTCATGTGGAGGAGACGGCGGTGAAGTTCGACCAGGGCGTTACGGATGCGCTGCTGGAGGCGTATGTGAGGACGCGCGAGGGCGCGGACAAGGCGGGAGGTTATGCGGTCCAAGGGGCGGGGAGCGTGCTGGTGGAGCGGTTGGAGGGGAGCTGGGATAACGTTGTTGGACTGCCTTTGAGGGCGACATTGATGTTGATTGAGCGGGTGGTCGTTGAGCCGGAGATCGGAGAGGAGGTCGAGGAGGCGCTGTGAATGTACGGGGATGGGGTCAAGACGTGGCGAAAATATATGGATCCCGTATCTCGAATGATGTGGCATCAAAGTCACTGGTGATGTTCGGTTACACCGCGATAGTGGGCTTCTCAGTTGCTCTACTTCGCGCGCACAGCTTTCGCACGTCGGTGCGAGAGCATACGACCCGCGCTGTGACACGGGGACAAGCAACAGATAATAGCAGCTGTTCGCTCTTCAGCGTCATTTAGAGCGTATCGAACGTGTATGTAAGAGCAAACTCCTGATGCGACGACGCGGAGACGGTGAGAAGGAGGGCAGCAGCTCTTCGCTCGTCGCTCATACTCACAGCATCTCGGTTGTACATGTGAGAGCATACGAATAGGGCGACAACACGGAGGTGAAATGACGGCCAGAAGGCAGCGGCTCTTCGCTCTGCGATCGTGTCAAGCTCATCGCAAGCATTGATGTGAGGGCATGAAGCGAGCGTGGTGACACAGAGATGCGTGCCCGGGAGCCTGCAGCTCTTCACTCCTTGCTTATGTCGTGAGCACCTCGAGATTCTGCGTGAGTGCAGACGACTGGCGGGGTGACACGGAGACGATCAACGGCAGGCTGTAGTTCAGCGCTTCTCGGCCGTATCGAGCGCATCTTGATCGTCTAAGGGGTGGCATACGACTAGCGTTATGATAGGGAGAATCACCACTGGAAGCACAGAATACAGGACACTTATCTACTCCAAACACGTGCTTTCCAGTCCCATGCGCAGACAGCGCAGCGTCAATGCTGCGCCCAGTCTCTTGCGCTCTCCCACTCTCGTCGCATCACCGAGAGCTCACCGCTCAGACGATGACGACCTTGCAGATGACGACCACCGTGATGATCACGATGGCGTACAGTATCAGGCTCAGCGGCGCCGCGAGCCACAACGCCCACAGCTTGTCCTCCTCCGCCATCCCGTCCACGCGCCCCTCACTCTCGCGCCTCGCCTGGCCATCCAAGTAACCCAGCCCGTACAGCAGCGCCGAGATGGGGCACAGCGCGGTCAGGGCGAAGTACTTGATGCTGATCCGCTTCTGCTCCCGCTCCACATCCAAGCCCCCAGCCTCGGCAGCGCGACCCATGACGTGCGCCAGCAAGGGCGTGTTGTCGGGGAGCTCGAACGCCGTGCGCGGCGTGCTGCGGGCTTCCGGGCTCATGGTCCAGTTGGGCTCGCGCTCGGCCAGCTCGGTGTTGGTCATCCGGCGGCCGGGCACGAAGGACGTCGTGCTGCTGTCCAGGTTGGTGTTGCCGAGCTGCAGCGGGCGGAGAGTGGTCTGGCCGCTCATAGCCGGCCGGCCTTTCCCCGTGGTAGTCCCATTGTGGCGCACGAGCTCATGCATCTCGTAGTCTTCCGCGTGAGCCGTGCGCTGGCTATCGCTGGGGGTGACGACAGCAATAGTACGAGCAATGCGACGACGAGGGTCGGAGGGCGTGGCGAGACCGCGGCCACCAGGCGTCATCACCGGGCTGGGCTTCTGCATCGACTCGATCCACGAGGGGATGCGGTCGCGGTTCGGCGAGATCGTGCGAAAGGAGTTGAACGTCGGGCTGAACGCCAGTCCTGGGCTGGAGCCGGGCGAGGGACGGTTGAGGAGGTCGCGCACAGTCTGGCTGAGGCCCATCTGTGGCGGTAGCGCGGTCGACTTGGGTAGCTCGCGGGTATCCGCCACCACGATATCCAGCTTCCGCATCAGCGCGAGGAAAGCGGCGTGAGGGTTGTACCCATTCACCCAAGCGCGGCCGTGGGGTGGTCTCATGTTCGGCACTTCGAATGCCACCCGGTCGGCAGCTTCCTGCAGCACTGCAATGTTCCTGACCTTCAGCCGCTCGAGTCTCGTCTCGATCATGTCGTTGTACCGCAACTCAGCAGCCGCGACGCCGTCACCGCCGTAGAGAGACTTCAAGATCCTCTCCTGCAAGACTTCCTTGATGAGGCCAATGGCACTCTTCACATCCAGTTGGTGCACGGCTTCCTCTGGCGTCGTTGGCTTCGCGTCGAGTGATGAGACGGCGAAAAGGGTATGGCCGGCGCTTCGATCGGACATGCGGACCGCTTGCAGCGAAGGCAAGGCGTTGGACGGGCTGGATGGCATGCAACACACGCCGCCTTCTATCGGTGCCATGCACTCGCCGTCGTCGCTAGTATTGGCGTAGCTGAACTGACTCTCACGCCTCATCGCCTTGAAGTCCTCCGCCGGATCATCGGCAGGGTCACAGTCCGTCCAGTACTCGTCATCTGGGTCGGAGGCCTTCTCTTTGCCGCGACGCTTGTCTTTGCCACGAAGAGGCTTGCGGGCATGGTGGAGGCGTCGGTCCTGCTCCTGAAGGCCTGCGCGATGGCTGCGCGGCAAATCGGCGTTTGACCAGGCGGCGGGGATGCCATCTCCGTACTCATTGGTCACGATTGAGTCTCTCGGGCTCGGCGGGATGTTCTCCTTGTTATCGTGCGGGTGATAGTAGCCCTGAGAATCGCCCAACATTGGCCTCGCATAGGACGACTTGTGGTGAGCACTCGGCATAGGTGGGTAGGAGAGCTGACCGTTCGCATCATACCGCATTGGCGGGTACATCGAGGTCTCGGCAGGTGCGTAGCGGTAGGAAGAAGTGTAGTCTGCCTCCTTCGGCGGCGTCACACGCAGCAGCTCGCCAGTGGCGCCATAAGTCTGGTCGCTGGTTGGGAGATCCGTACAGTCGTAGTGATAGAGCTGGTGAGTTGGGGGTGGCGGTACCGGCAGCCCAGGCGGCGGGTGACGAGCGTGCTGGAAACGGACTGGTCCATGTCCGTAGGCTTGATGGTAACCCATCGGCATGTTGCCGATGACGCCAGCATCATAGCCACCACGAGCGTACTCTACATCGGGCGACATCGATAGGCGATTGAGATTGTGCTCGAGTGCAGCCTGCGGGTACACCTGGTAGCCATTGTCGCCGTATGCACTAACGATGTGGCCGATGGTCGTGTCTCCGTCCGGGTAGTAAGCGTTCCTGCAGGAAACATTTCGTAAGTGCGCTCAGGAGACGGAGTGGGGAGGGGCGGGAAGAAGATGGAACATACGCCTGAGCATCTGCACCTTCATCAAAACCCGCCGGGTTGTTACGGGTCCACTCGTCGGCGTCCTCCTGGAGTTGACGCTGCATTTCCTGGACTTCGGCGGTGTACACTCCAACGCTCACACGCGGCTGCGGATGCATGACCCCATTGATGTTGAAGAACTGGGCCCCTGCATCGATGCTGAGACGCAGGTCAAAGGGATCACTGAGTAGGCTGTCCGCATAGACCGAGCTATCGCGCTCGTTCGCGGCGGGCGCGACTGTGGTCCTGCGGCGAGAAGTATTCGCATCCATGGCCTCTCTAATTTCCAAGTGAGCGAAATGGTCCTCTCCGGCTGCGGCATTCGACGTGTGGCCTCGTCCTTCAAGTGGGGAATCATCTCTTGGAGGCAAGTCGGATAACGGGGCGCTTGGCAGACGCATGATTTGGCGTCTGGCGCTCTCCGGGTCAGCGAACAGCTGTCGTCCGCGCCGGGAGCTGTCCTGGCTGTTGGCCAAAGTGAACGACGACATTCTAGCGGTCAGGTGATCGTGCGATACGTCTGTACGATTCGGGAAGTAGTCGTCAAGAAGCCCGTCTATCTCTGCGGGCGTCTCGATGTCGTGTTTCTCCTGTGCTTGTGTGAGCCGTGACGTGAGCATGGTCAACCTGACTGGATACTCACAAGTAGGAGCGATGCGTGAGGGTTCACCACGTCGAATGACGCGCCTCGATAGTGCAGAGTCGCTGGACTCGTTGGCGGAGTCGGCTCGGCGAGATGACCTGCGTACGCGACGCGGTCAGCGGGAGTAGATGCCGTTGCGAATGTGTGAGCTTACCAAATGTGCCCGCCCAAGGGTGCTCTGGCGGTGGCGGAAACTTGAACTTCGAAAGCGTGTAGGTGGAGCCCGCTGTGTCCTCCTTCTGCTCGACCGAGTCACTCTGCTCCCTTCCACTCGATGCCTCCTTTGCAAGCCCTGCAAACCTCACTGACCGGCCTCCTCTGTGCTGGTCACCCTGCACTTTCACGTCCTCGTCACCCTCCGATCCGCTCTCCGCTCTACTATCAATGACACCCAAGTTCCCAGCTCCTCCTTCGATGACCGCCGCGTAGACGCGCCACTCCTCGGTGGCACGTTGTCTGGGTAGCCGTTTCGCGAGCGTGAATGGGAACTTACGTTTGGACGACACCTGCACCCCGACCACGCTCTCCCACCCGTGATCTCCACCTCCAGGAACGATAGGCGAATGCGTCGGCGTCGATTGCAATGTCGTGATGCTGGATGACAGTGAAGGTGATGTCGCTGTTGAGCGAAGGTCGAGTGGCGAAGGTGGACAAGCGGAAGGTGCAAGTTGTTGTTGATGATGCTGAAAAGGCGCTAGCTTCACCGTTTGCCGTGTTGCCGTAAGCTCTGCAGCCCTCTCGCCTCCAGCCGCGTTGAGATCGAGTCGGGAGGGTTTCCGTCGCAGAGGCGGAGACTTGCTCTGCGGTATCTGCCAGGTGAAGGAAGGGAGCTGCTCGAAACCGCGAATATCGTGCGCGGAATGTGGTGTGCTCGGTGAGTCGTGCGCAGGAAAGGGCTTCGAAAAGTTCCGTGGCGAGGGTGTAGTGACGTTGGGCTCAGAGTACTGCCCCGGGAGGGGCGACGTGGTGGATGCCATTGCGGCAAATATGACTTCGCACAGAATGTCCAGAGAGATAGAATTCAACACTTCTTACTCGAACGGCCGTGGTATAGAAGTGTAGATCGGACTCAGCGAGATATCGTCGAGCGAGTATATTGACCGTGACGAGTGGAACAGGTCGGCTTTCCAGTCCAGCAGTATATCTCTTTCACGTTGTACGAAAGTAAAGATTGACTCGTGGACCGACAGGCAAAGCGAAAAGCATCCAAGAATGTCCACGAGGTCCTCTGGAACGTTGCTGGGAGCCCTTCGAGCCAGCCTGGGGCAGTGCCGTCGAGGAGAGTTTGGAAACCGGAGTCCAAAGGTGATCGCCGGCCTCTATCGTCTGCCGTGTACGCTGGAAGGTCCAAGTCTGTGTCCACGCCGAGTGTGTGGTGGGCTCCGAAATGCCGACCGTGGTTGGGCGAAGTGCCTCCTGGTCACGACGGTAGCATTCATGTCTTCATCTCCACGATTCGAGGCTTCAGCGCTCCAGCAAGTGCACCTGCGCAGCCAATACCAATGCACAGTCAAGGACGTCTCCTCATATGCAAGGAAAGCGAGAGCGGAAGCGTACTATACCTGGGAACAGCAAGCGCATACTGTCTTTGCCAGCGTGAAGTGCCCTCATAGAGCTTCTTCCGCCCGCCAATCCACCTGACAGCATGGTCGATCAGAAGGGCCGCCATTCTGGTCACAGTGGCACCTCCGTACCGAGAATGATGCACGCTTGATGGGGTAGCAAGAAGACTGAAGTCGGGATTCGCCAATCAAGTCCGGAGCTGGGCGCTGACAGGGAAGGCCTCCCAAGTCTGCTCGGCCAACCACGGCATTCACACCGCACTCCCGACCGCAACGTCGCTGAGACAGCTGTGTGGGACCGCGTAGGGCTCGAAGTCTCCCTGCTGCTGCCAAGGGAGCGATGCGAGACATCCTTCCGTGCATGAACGATGGTCGATCATGCGACGCCAGCGCGGCGAGCCAATCCCGCCGCGTGCCCCCAGCCTTGCCACAGGACGCGCCAGGAAGGCTTTGTCATTGCACAGGGATGCAGCTCTGGCCACAACAAGCCGGCACAGCCGTGTGGCACCGGGGTAGGTGTGCTACTCTTGTGGACATGGCGTCGTCGCCCGGCCCTGGCTATGGATCTTGGATGGCGACATCGGATTCAGGCCCGTGGACAAGCAACCACCACTACCTCCGATGAGCCTCGTATACCTGCTGCAACAACGCTCTGGGCTCCTCCCAGCAGCCAATGAGCAGGTCATCACGTGGCTACTCGGGCAGCCATCTGATGCCATAGGGACCCAATACCAGGCTCTTGCACTATCGCAGAGCTGACTGATATCGGGTGTAGCATTCCTCTTCGCCTCAGCAACGAAGACAGAGTGCAAGTGCCTTGGCGGCCACACATGTGTACGCTGCTCTCCCAGTTTCGCAAAGCTGTACGCAAATCTGATCCGCTCGCCCTGGGATCTGATAGACTCCGCGCTGCGAACAGTGGTAGGAGAGCAAGGTACTCGCGCCTCTCAATCAGATCGGATCTGATTGAGCAGACTGGAGTGTAATACGCGCGTCGAGATGTCACCGCAAGAGAGGACAGAACGGAGCACTGATCGCACAGGTCCAACATCTTCTGCGCGACTACCACCAGCATCTACAGCTTCCTAAAGTCGGCACGGAGCGGTTTAGTCTTCGCTTCTGCTCGCAAACAGCCATCAAATGGCAACGGTGTCCATCACATCATTCCAGCACATCATGGCGTCAGAGACGACTTCGGAGAAGACAGTGACTATGCCTCACAAAGAGGGCCACACCGGCCACGGCGAACTCGTACGGGACACCATCATAGGCTTCGCCGACGGTCTCACAGTCCCGTTCGCTCTCACCGCGGCCTTATCATCACTCGGCTCGGCCAAGCTGGTCATCCTCGGCGGGCTCGCGGAGCTCTTCGCGGGTAGTCTCTCCATGGGTCTGGGCGCCTATTTGGCGGCGGTGACGGAGATGAAGCACTACGAGGTCGAGGAGTTGCGGGAGCGCGCGGAGGTGAAGGAGAAGCCCAAGGCCGAGGAGGAGGAGATATACGAGATCTTTGAGCAGTACGGCATCGCGAGGACGCAGTCCAAGGGGGTGGTGGAGGGCTTGAAGGCCAACGAGGACATGTGGATCCGCTTCATGATGGACTTCGAACTCAAGCTGGAGAAACCGAGGACGAAGATGGCTTGGATCGAAGGGCTCGTGATGGGAGTCTCGTACTTCCTTGGTATGCTGTCGAATGCTCCTGCAGACATGGGGCGATTTAGCTGACAGTGCTAGGCGGATTGCTGCCGATGATACCCTACTTCGCCTTCACCAACGTGAACCACGCTCTCTTCACGTCGATTGGTATCACCGTCCTGGTGCTGGTGGTGTTCGGCTACGTGAAGGCATTGGTGACGGGATGCCGGCAGGCTGATGCCGCATGGAGCGCCGTGCAGACGTTGATCGTTGGTGCAGTGGCGGCCGGAGCGTCCTATGGTATCGTCCGCGGAGTCAACAGCGCCGAGAAAGTGACCGCGTTGTAGGCGTCAGGAAGATTTGCTTTGTGGGCGACCGATTAGGCAGGAATATCTCACCTTTGGTCAAAGAGCGAATGCATCGAGACACGTGAGCGGCATGGTGGTTCAAGCACTGCTTCAGCTGTTCTCCTGCACGAGCTATCGAGGTCGAGATCGTCAAGCAGTACTTCACCGGCCGCCGGACTTCTCTTCTTCACGCACCACGCGATCATGGACCGTACGGTCCGCTTTGCCGCTCCGTGAACAACGACATCCAACGGTGACAGGTACCACGCCCCTTCCGTGCTCGATCTGGAAACGCTTGGCGGCTAAACGTGTGCGGAGAAGGTCTAGAAAGACGCACATACGTGCATCGACCCCACAAACTCATCTGTCAATGCATCACGGCCGCGGGCGGGTCAGATGGACGTCTGCTTTCGACCTATGAGTGCTGATTGAGACCTGCGCATGCCGAGGATCGACTCAGAGACGGGCTGAACCATATCGACAATGCAGGTATACGAGCCGCATCTCGCCCGCCCGGTTTGTACATATAGCACGGTAGGCCAAGCACAACAGCTTTCTCAAGTCAAGCAGTCACAAGTCAAGCACTATGCTCTCCTCCTTGAAGTCGGCGCTGCTGTGCGCGTTTGCAGCAACAGCTACCGCTAAGATCTACTACGCTGGCGTTGCGGAGAGTGGTGGCGAGTTCGGCGTCTGTATGTTTGGCCTACCGAAGAAGGCTTATCATTGTTCACCTTACTGATGCACTTGGACCCTCCAGATAGTTCGACTGCGACGAAGGGGACCGGCCTGCCCGGACGATTCGGCGTCGACTATGCCTTTCTCAACGCCAGCACGGTTCGTCAGGCGACTCACGAACGGCTGGGACACATGCTGATGGCTTTACCTACTGCGTTAAGGTCAACATCTGGGTCAACCAAAACCATATCAACACATTCCGAGTGGCCTTTCTGCTGGAGCGGATGTGTCCGCTGAAGTATGGTCTTGGTCGTCGATTCAATGAGACGTACTTCAACTGTACGTCGCTCGGTGACAGCAGCCCTGGACATGGTTGAAGGATGTGCTCACGTCGCGTTCAGACTTCAACGATGCCATCACCGCCATCACCAACGTTGGCGCATATGCGATCTTGGACCCGCACAACTACATGCGGTACAATGTGAGATATCTCCCCCTCGACGCCAAGTCGTCCACCATACTGACTATGTCACCCATAGGACCCATCGCAGCAGCCCGCTACCGGTTCGGTCATTGGCAACACCAGCGATTCTACTGCCGCGACCACCCACCAGTTCCAGGTGTTCTGGAACGAGCTTGCTGGCCGATACAAGCACAACAAGCACGTCATCTTTGGCATCATGAACGAGCCGCATGACATGCCAACCTCACTGGTGTTGCAGAACGACCAAGCCGCGATCAACGGCATCAGGAACTCGGGCGCCAGACAGCTCATAATCGCCCCTGGCAATGGCTACACTGGTCAGCCACACCCATGATCAGTCTTCCCGGAGCCGTCACTGACAACAGGTGTGATAGGTGGCCACTCCTGGAACATGTCGTCCCAAGGGGACGCTCCTTCGGCCGACTACATGTACATGCTGCGCGATCCAATCAACAACACGGCCATCGACATCCACGAGTATCTCGACTACGACTTCAGCGGTCAGCACGTCGTCTGCAACCAGAGCTTCCCAGCCAACATGTACGGCGTCACGGAGTGGCTGCGGACCTACCAGCTGAAGGCCATGGTCACCGAGTTCGGCGGAGACAACAACACGATGTGCGACAAATACTTGACTGACGCTGTGAACTACATGGCGGCCAACCCCGAGTGTACGTCGGTCGTGCTTCCCGTACTCTGCCTCACGAACACTGACGCGACGTAGACATTGGCTGGACCGCTTGGGCAGCCGGTCCGCTCTGGGGTACGTCCTCGCCGTGCTGCACCGATTATCAACCCTTTGGGTCGTTGGAGCCCGGAAGTCGTGCCGGCGACGGGGGTCCGGGCCTGTACTACACCGTCTGGCTGAAGGTGCTCGAGAAGCTGGTTCCCCGCCGGCTGCAGAAGAGCGGCATCAGCAGCATCCACGGCGGGCCAACCTGAGCCTGTGGGTAGTGGCGGGACGCAGCGGTGGAATTGAAGTGGGGCGATGAGAAGATGACAGCGACCTGGATGTGGCTCTGACTCGCGTTCAGTGGCTTGATGTGATCGGGTGAGACATACAAGAGCACCCACAGCCACAGCATACCTCCGTACATCGTTGGCTCCTTGTAGTACTTGCATCTCGTCACCAATACATGCCTGACTCGCCTGAGATGCAGCCGCAAGGCTACGATGGAGTGTTGGGTGGGGTCTCCTCCGTTGACTTGCCGTCGGTTCAATCTAGAGCCATCCGGGCTGGGCTGTGTCAGGGCAGATTGGGGGCGAACCCTATCAGTCTCGCCCAATCAAAACACCAACCCCGAAGCCACCCATATTAGTAGGTGATTAATTGCGGTCGACTCAACATCCACTTCACCTTCATGTTCATGCCCATTATTGTCATCTGAGGAGTCGGTCAACTGTCCTGGTGCCGCCGCTCCATCTGTTGTCGAGCAGCACCTCCCAGCAGAATACCATTATCAGCACACCGACAATGATACCGCGACCGTCACCCTGGTTGGCCTTGCCTCTCGGCCTACTGTCACTCCTCACGCCTGTCCTTGCCCAAGCGCAATGCTACTGGCCGAACCATTCCGCCGCCACGAACTACACAGCCTGCAATGCTGCCGCAGAGTACAGCTCGTGCTGCAGACAGGATGAAGTCTGCCTCACAAACGGCCTCTGCTTTCAGACACAGGTGCTGGGAAACAGGATCTCGCGCGGCTCGTGTACAGACCAGACGTTCTCGAGCGCCGCGTGTCCGAAGGCCTGTGTTGATGGTATGCTTGTCGGTGGCAGATGGTCAGTATGAGCAGGGAGGCTGACAACACCTTAGTCGTGACTCAGACATCGCTTACGGTGTTCCTGGCGTACGACAGCGGCGACGGAGCCTTCTGCTGCCAATACCCGTACAACAGCACGAGCGGGCAGTGCCAGGTTGCATCCGGCGGTAGCACGCAGCCCTTCAACCTGGATCCCTTCCAGGTGATTGTCGATCGCAGCACAGGGAGACTTCTGCCACTGAACGGCTCAGACGCCACGCCGAGTGAGAGTGCGAATAGCAGCGCGGCGACTACGACAGTCACGGCGACGACCACAGTGACAGGCCAGTCGAGCCTTGTACCAGTTGCGGCAGGCATCGCGGCGCCACTGGGTGTGTTGCTGCTCGCAGCGCTCGTCGCTTGCGGTGTCCTCTTTGCACAATTGAAGAAGCTGCGCCGAGAGCACAATGACCATGGCATGGTACATCAAGATTCCGGCCATGCTGCGCCCATGACCTACGACTACAAAGTCGCCCCGCAAGAGCACCGTGCCGCATACAGCCCGGTCTGGGCACACCAAAACATGTCGCCACCTCCGCCGGCCCCGGTCGAGGCACCATCGACTATTGAGACCGCAGAAGCAGATAGCACTCCGGTGAAATTCTCCTATCGGTGACGATCGCCGTCGCAAGGCGTGGTCCAGCCCGTCAGCGATGGAACAGATCAGCGCTTGACATGTGTTGCCTCCAAATGCAGACAATTCAGCGGTGGCAAGTACAGGGCCCACACTGCGTCTCTGCTATCCGAGTGATGTCGTCCAGCTCTTTGCAGAAGGCCCGTCCACTCTCAGCTCTGCTGAACCCACTTGATCACTTTCGCAACAAACTCCTTCGGCCGCTCCTCCGCGATCCAGTGCCCAGCACCCTCGACTGCATCGAAGACTACGCTCTCGTAGTGAGGCTCTGCCATGCTCCTCGACACTGCCTCGTCCACGAAGCTCTTGCTGCCCCACAGATTCATGCACCTGACCTTACACTTGCCCTTTTCCTTCAGCCACTTTTCGTTCATCTCGCCATCTGCCTCGAACGCCCTATACACGTTCATTCCCGCACGCATGGCACCAGGCTGTGCGTACGCAAACGCATAGACCTCCAGGTCGTGCGTGCTGATCGCCATGGGATTCTGCGCCAGCCGATCGAAGAAGTGCTTCAGGTAGATCCTCTCGCGCCCCGCGACGAGCAGCTCTGGCAGATCGGGAACACTGTGGAAGGTGAAATGCCACATCATGATGGTGTTCTTGGCCTCGCGATACGTCTCCGTCCCGGGCAAGGGGCACTCGCCCCAGCATACGCTGGCTGTCGATTCCGGATACAGCACAGCGTATGCGTGCGCGATCATGCCGCCAATGTCATGCCCGACTACGTGGATCTTGTCCTTGATGCCTTCATGCTCCGTGACCAGGCGGTGGATGTCTCGCGCCAGGATGTCTTTCGTGTAGCCATCGTAGGGCTTGCTGCTTTCGCCCGCGCCACGGTAGTCAGGCGCTAGGACGTGGTAGCCGGCGTCGGACAGTGGTGTGATGACGCGGCGAAACTGGTAGGCTGTCTGCGGGAAGCCGTGGATGAGCAGAATGGTGCCCTTGGAGGAGGCAGGGTCGGGAGGTGGGCAGGATATGTAGTGGAGGGCTATGCCAGGCTCCGGAGCGGGCGTGGTTATTGGGTATTCGTCGACTTGGACCTATCGCTGGTCAATCCTGACCAACTGTCGGGAAATGATGCCCTTACCCTGTGGTGTGTCCATCGCGAATCGTCGATCTTGTTCGCTCCTGTAAGGCCGCCAGAGAGTGACATGGCGGACGACTTCGATGAGGAAGAGAGGGCGCCTACCTCCTACCTGTTTGGACTTCTTCTCCCACCAAGAAAGAAGCGACAAGACCGTTGCACGCGAACGTCACCAGTGGTGAGGACGAGCGTCAAAACAATGTTGTCTCCTGCCCTGGGAAAGGGCACGTGAGCGTCATTGCAGGACCAGCCCACACATCGCGCCTGGGCGTGCCTCAGGTATGAGCAAGATGGACGGCATTGCTTTTGTACAACAGGAGATGCTTCTCGTCATCCCCTGCTGGATGTGGTGAGATGGAGCGGATAGAGGCGACCGAAGCGGCAAACGTAAGGCAGTCTCCACGGAATTGCCTAAGGCATACATAAATACCCGACTCTCCAGGGCAATAATGGCGTCGATAAGCTATTCTGTTCGGCCAACTCTTCAACGACATGGCGAGCCCAGAGAACAAAGCCGACGTTCTCCTGGTCGGCGGCGGCAGCGTGGGAGCAGTCGCCGCTCTCAACCTCGAGTCTGGCAACCTTGCGTCTGTCACGGTCGTGTGCCGCTCGAACTACAATGCCGTCAGCGGGAGTGGCTACACCATTAAATCCTGCGATCACGGTACAATCACCGACTGGAAACCGAGCAAGGTTGTCAACAGGATTCCAGAAGCCGCAGAGGACGCACCCTTCGACTATGTCGTCTGCGTGACGAAGAACGTTGCAGACGTTCCGCCCTCGCTCAGCGAATTGATCCGGCCAGCGGTGACAGCCAGCAAGACCGTGATCGTTCTAATTCAGAACGGTCTCTACATCGAGAAGCCATTGATCGATGCCTTCCCGGACAACGTCATCCTTTCAGGCGTCTCCCTCATCGGGGCGAACGAGCCGCAGCCAGGCCACATCGACCAAGACTTTCCCGACACGCTGTTCGTCGGCGCGTTCCACAACCCCAGCCTCAGCGCCGACGTCGAGAAGGCCGCCGCCCAAGACTTCGTGCGCAGGTACTCCGCCGGAGGCAAGACTCAATGCTCGCTCGATGAGAACGTCGGCTGGACCCGCTGGCGGAAGCTCGTCTACAACTCGTGCCTGAACTCCATCTGCGCCATCACCGGACTGGACACTGGCCGCATCCGGCTCGCAGACGACGCGATCAGTGGCTTGGTCCGGCCAGCGATGCTTGAGATTGTTGCCGCAGCCAAGGCGTCCGGGTACGAGTTGCCGGCCACTGTCGTGGACGATATGATTGAGATGGACCCACTGGAGATGTATCTGCCGCCAAGCATGCTGTCCGATACGCGGAAGGGCAATTACATCGAGTACGAGAATATCCTTGGTGAGCCACTGCGGGAAGGGGAGAAGCTGGGCGTGCCGATGCCGACGTTGAAGGTACTGTATCACCTTTGTCAGGCAATACAGTGGAAGAACAAGGAGATGAGGGGATTGGTGAAGGTTCCGCCGAAGGGCAGCTTCGTTATATAGCGTGGCTATTTTCGACAGGCGGAAGTGGATAAGTCCTGGCGGGCTCAATCAATTATGCTTCCATGCTCATCTTACAGTCGTTGCTCCCGTGGGGTATCTTTTGCTGAGGTGGTGCACGTAGTAGACCATGTATCGCCGATCTGGCGTCGTGAAGATGCCGAAATTGCTGCTTTTCTACAGCTGCGCACTCAAAGCTCTTCCTCCTTGATGTGGTGCCCGTCGCCAGTGGACACAAGGCCAAGTCGAGACCAGTCCATGCCATTGCCATGCAGAGCGGCGTCGTAGGCCTCGCGACGGAGTGCCAATCGGGCCTGTCCCGACGAAGGCGGCAGCGACTCGTCGTCGTGCTCAATTATGGTCTGATCGTCATTGACCGGAATCGGTCCTGTGCGGTGCGCGGAATCTGATGTTGAATCTCGCGCAAAACCAACGCGGAGCTCTCTGCCCCAAAGTGATTTGCCTTGAAGCTCAGACATCGTACGTCTCGCTTCCGCCGGTGTGGAGGAGTCGACAAAGCCGAGTCCCACGTGCTTGCCCTTGGGGAATGGCGGGATATACACGTCCTCACTACGGCAATCAGTCGAGTCCATACCCATGCGGCAAACCGCACTCACATTGCATATCCAGCGCAGAGTTTGCGCAAGTCACTCTTACTGGCTTGTTTCGCCAAATTGTGGAAGATCAGGCGTCTGCCCTCAGAGGCAGTGATTCGACCCTCGCGAAAGATTTCAGATGGATCTCTCTCAGCTTCGAGGAAGGGTGGAGAGAGCCGTCCTTCGCGGGACTCGTGATCGGAAGACTGCCGGCGACGCTTAGAGTTGTGGCCGTCGACGTGTATGCTCTGCCCATGCATATCATCGTCTGATCGTCGCTTCGACGGAAGATGCGGAGTCCGCGCTGCTGATGTGTGAGAGTCGGCAGATAGCGATGCTCTGCACGACGGCTCACCGGCGACAGCTGAGTCCGGCGACAAAGCCTTCGCAGACCTACGCCGGCGCTGTTGCTGCGATGGGGCGTAGTGATCGCGAAAACCGTTTGGAGGCCAGAAGTCGCCCTGAATACTAGGCTCGTTGCCCCTTCGGCCAATCGAGGGTGAGACTGTTATGCTGTCTTTGTGATCCCTGCCAGGCTCGTCCCGACGACGTTGCTCAGTCTGTTGCCAGGCATCCTCCGACTTCTCGTCGCCTTTGCTTGAGGAGATTCTTGGGTTTAAGGACCTGCGGATGGCCAAGCCTCGCTTTCCGAGCATCGTCTGGTCGTGAGTGAAGGACTGGGTGGTGGAGTAGATGTGGCCGAAGAGATATTCCATGGACTGAGATGGGTCCCACTTGGTCTTGTCAACAGTGCAAGGGTGGATGTCCATCGGCTTGAATGCATCAATGAGCCCGCAAAGCTCGCCGTAGCTAGAGTGACGAGAGTAGGGGAATGTCTGCAGGCAACGAGGTCAGTATTGTTGCCTCATAGTGTATGATGTGACCTACAATCTGCTTTGCAAGACCGTCGGGGCGCTTCACAGCAGTCTTCGAGCTCTGCAGCGGAGTCTCGCTCTTCTTGATCTTCGCCTTGGTGACCAGCTTCGCCAAAGCTGGCACGAGCCTGTCCATTGGCAAGTCATCGACTTTGACGAAGTCATCTCCATCTGCAACGCGAGTGCCATCCTCGACGAAGCCTAAGCCGTCCAGCGAGATTGACGAAACTTGCCCGCTTATGAAGCCACTCAGAAGCTCCATGACGGAAGCGAGAAGCTGCGGCTGGGCCTGCAGCTTCGAGACACAGAGAGCCATCAGCTGACCGACTGCAGCCACGTCATGAAGCTCCAACGAGTGGCGCGAATCAAGGTCGCCGTGTCCACCACCAGCGCCAAGCTCTGCGATGTCCATGCCTTTGTGACGGGAGATGATGGGTGTGATGCGGACAAAGTCTGTGCACGTCAATTACTCGACCATGCGTGACATACACGTAAGACTTGCCTTTGCTCCAAACTTCGCAGCGAGTGCCCTTCTCACAGCTGTGCAGTTGGGCCTGCTCCGGGGTCAGGCATCCCTCCTCGTAGTGATTGCCGCAATGGAAACCGATGAGCTTTGCTGCCTCTGGTACTCTCGGCTCCGGCCCGTTCTTCAACGCGAGGTAGAGCCTGTACCGGTAATCATCGACGTGGATCCGCGAGCCGAGATATGCAGACAGCGCCTGCCAAACGTCTTCGTATCTAGGATCGTTGATCACAGGTCAGCTGATACGCTACATAGAACATTCTGGATGACGTCTATACCCGAAAGTCCAAGAGTCGAAGTAGAAGACAGTGTCTTTTGGATGTTTGGAGACTGAAGCCAGCAACTCTGCGACTCCATTTGCTTTGGATGGGAACTGCCTGTAGACATCATCCTTGGCCGCGAAGGTCGTGTCGAGGTAGATACAGTCGAGGCGTTTGAGAGGCGCACGACACGCCCCGGTTGACGAGACATACGGCAGAAGGAGAGGATTGCGGCAGAGCGAGTTGACCCACCAGCTCTCGGACCGGATGTCACCTGTGTACAGGACAGCCTTGCCCTCGCCCTCGATGAGGAAGCAGACGGCACCTACGCAGTGGTTCGCGTCGAAGAGCGTGACACGTATGGAGTGCCCGGGAGAGAGCTCGATCCTCGTGGGCGTCTCCAGCGGGATGGGCTTGAGCAGCTTCTTGAGGTGCTTGTAAGTCTGGAGATGCTTCTCCACAATACCCTTGGCAAAGTTCATGCGGTGAGGGTACTTTTCCAGCCGTAGAAGGATCTCGCGGGTGGCCGGTGAGCAATAGATGAACGGGGACTTGCATGCTTCCAGACCGGTGAGGTGGTCAGTGTGGACATGAGAAAGGAAGTAGGCGAGTGGCGGCTGTGACACAGCGCTCGTCTCACGGAAGTAGTCGATGCGTATGTCTGGAAACTCCTTCACGATGCCGTCGAAGGTCGACATTGTGCTGGTGGCCGATCATGTCTGAGTGATGTTGAGAAGATGGAAGAGGAAGGAGTGAAGCCACCGCTTTAAGCTTGAATGGATCGAAGCGCGCTAACTACGCGCTAGCTGAGACGACCAATGCTTGGTACGTGGCTCTTGGCTTTCCAGTGGTGCAGGTGGTCACATAATCAGTCGTCAACCACACAGGCAGTGCGTGGTCGAGGCCTGGGCACGCTGTGGACAAGTGGTTGTCCTTTGGCCCGCCATATCGCCAGTGTGCCCAGCTCCTCCCAACCGGCCAAGCTCGTCAATGTATCGCGCTCGCCATTGCAAACTCCGTAGCCTCGATGATCTGCAAGTACTCCCCTGCAAGGCACATACCCATCAGCACATGCTCATCCAACCCTCATATTCCCGTCCTCGTCCCTCATGAGCTGCACGCCGCTAAACTCGAATCGCTCCCAGAAGTCACAGACGAGAGCAAGATACTGACCCGCAACTCTCCATTTCCTCGAGATGATCCGCAGTAGCTCCTTGAGCTCCGCCAGCTTCTCCCCACATGCAGGGTCGGACGACTCCCGCACATACCACGCGTAGTTTGCCGCAGCCTGGTAGAAGCAGTCGATCGTCAAGGGGCTGAGTCGGTCCAGGCCTTCACTGTCGATGTGTCCGCGTACTCGTCCAGCGAGGTGCATGACAGTGGCGGAGAGTTCCTGCAGGCCACTAACAGACTCCTTTTGCATGAGGAGTTGCTCCTCTGGCCCGTTGGGTATTGCGCGTTCGGTGCAGCTGTATGAGTCGTAGAGAGTCAAAAGCGCTGAGTAGCAGATTGCCATGCTCGTGCAGAGTGTTGGGTGTTGCGCTGAGTCGTCCGCTTCTGCTTCTTCGGGGAGCACAGCAGCGAGAGCACGGAATGTACGGTTCAGTCGGAGCGCTTCATTGAACTTGTAATCTGGAGTCAGGCTCTTGTCATCGAGATGTTGGACGACCTTGCCCAGTAGATGCGCAGCCTGGCACGTTCTCGCGAAAGGTGCGGCGCGGATCGCCTGACTGGCGGAGAGAGCAAGGGGCGCCGCGACGAGCATCTGACCCTTGTCCCACGAGGCGTCGTCAGTAGGCAGATGGATGTCCAGGCTCGGGTCGGCAGAGGCACACGGTTTCCCTCGATTGCCAATGCTGACGAAGCGGTCCAAGATGATGACGCCCCACCAGACACGGCGGCGTTCTTCCTGCTCCGTCCACGTGGTCGGCCGCTGCAGCATTTGCGGCGTGCCGCGTTCATGGATGCCCATGGCGTGGCCGAGACGTGCGGCGTGGCCAATGGTGAGATAGGCGGCGGGATAGATGGCGTGCCCGAGCTCGTATAGGGAGATGAGAAGGAGCGCTTGAATCGCCTGTATGCTGAAGCCGTTCTGGGACTCGATGTAGGAATAGAAGGACTTGAGATCTTGGTATAGTTGGGTCTGGGGCGGCTGGTTCTCGGCTAGATCGCTGCAGGACAATTGCATAGCCAGGAACAGCAAGGCGATATCCGCGCTTGGCTCGTGCATGGGATTGGCGAGGTGTTGATACAGTCTGATCTTCGAGATGATTGGGAAGTATGAGTGGACAGTCCCAAAGTAATGCTCGATCAACTGCCTCAGGTCGTGCGAGCTGCCGAGACCGGTCAGGGCTCCGGGAGGCACTTGAATGTAAGGTGCCTGGATCTGAAAGCGCTCATATTCGAAGGCATTGCTGTCGAGGTAGAAGAGGGAGGGGAAAGTCGGTGCCCCTTGCCATGCTGATTGCTTTCCGGCCGCGGCCAGTATGCTGGGTGGACTGCTGTCATCGTTATACAGTCCAACCCCGCTCAGGCGCTCACTGCTGCCGTTACCGTTGGCGGTGCCACTGCCGTTGCTCGTTGAAGCGCCGAAAGGTACCCCACGCGCGAGCAGATTCCTCAGCTCAGCGACCTCTTGCCGCAATGCCGTGAAATCCTCGGGCGACGGGGCTGCTCCATGGCTGTCCTCCGTATAGTCGCACGCCCTGCCTATCCTGATACACAGGCTGCACGACGGAACACGCTTGTCACATTTCCGCTTCTGTTTGCGACAAGATGAGCAGGCCTGCGGTGCGAGTTCGGCGCTTCCATCCGCGGTTGGTTGAAAGTGTTGGAGTGAGGGCTCCACATTGTCCATCTCGCCAATCCTGATGGTCACCAAGTGGTTCTTCCTGCGGACGATGCGGCCGCGGTCGGTCGACAGCTGACATGTGCGCTGCCAAGTGGATCCGCCGGAGTGGCTTGCTGCGGCCCGGCTCATGGACAGATCGGTGTCGACCGTCAGTCCCTACGGTCCTACGGTGGCGAGCGTCGATCCTTCTTCCGCCATCCGAAGTGCACAGTGCTGCCATGCGTCGGTTCACGGCCATCCTGCCTCAGTCACTCATCAGTAGGGTATGTACATGTAGACCCAGGTCGCTTCGTCAATGCTTGCTGTCGGCACCGGCCGCGCTGACTGCGAGCCGGCTCCCGCCCCGATGTCGACCTCGATGTGTGATCGCCGGCCTCTCCCGCGACCCTTGTGGCACTTCGATCGGACTCGTGTCCACCAATGTCTTCGATCCCCACGGCCAACCCACTCCCAGCCCATCCGGCCATCGAGATCCCGTGCAGCAGAGGCGCCCGAGCGTCTTGACGGAATAGAACTATCGCTTAGACCGATGTGACCATGTCCGGCAGCGGAGTCTACCCCAACACCTACCACGCCGGCTCTTTCACTCCCACCGCCAACGCTCCCGCCGGCTTCCCGCGCGATGGCTTCCTGCAGCAGCAGAGTCCCGGCCAGCGCGGTCTCCAGGATGGGGACGCGTTCCACACGGTCGATGGCGCGGCAGGAGCCGCTGGAGACCTGTCGATGCTGGCGGAGCTGGGAGAGATGAACGGCTTGGGCGGGTTGGACCTCGACATGGGCTTGCCTATGGACCTCGACATCGATCTGTCGCCGGCGGGCACCGAGAGCTATGGCAACGGCATGGCTAGCCAGCAGCGGCCGAGCGCAACGTCAGCAACCGCTGAGCAGCTCATGGGAGGCGCACTGGGTCCGGAAGGAAGTGGTAGCCATGGCCTAGGCGAAGCTTTTGCGCCGCGAGAGGATGCAAACGTCGTGGGAGCCGGACCATTGCCAACCGGCTTCGGCATGCCAGCGCAGCAGAGCACCAGCACACTCACCGAATTCACGAAGCGAAGGAATTGGTCGCAGCGCATCATCGAAGAGCTGAAGGACTTTCTGCACATCCTGACACCCGACGGTAGGATACTGTATGTCTCGCCCTCCTGCCGCGCGATCACGGGCTACGAGCCGCACGCGCTCATCGGCAAGTTCATTGGCGAGTACCTGCACCCGGACGACAGCGGCATCTTCATGCGCGAGTTCAACGAGAGCATAGCGAGCGGGAACAGCTTGCGCTTCTTCTATCGCTTCAAGAAGGACGACGGGACGTACATGATCTTTGAGTGCGACGGGCACCCGCACATCTCGCTAGATCCACCCCCGGCACCCCAAGGCTACGCTGCAAGTCACCAGAATGGATCGCAGGTTGGCGGTATATGCATGGGCTTCTTCATGATGGCCCGGCCGTATCCGACTAAGAACGCTGCGTTGCTGGATTCCTTCCTGGAGCACAAGATTGAGAACGAGCGGCTGATGAAGCGGATCGACGAGCTGAAGCGCGAGGAGCAGGAAGAAAATGCAGAGTACGATCGGCAGCAACTCGTGTCACAACGACCGACCCAGTCACCTGCGCCTGCACCAGCCGATGCTGTGTACGAACAACCGCCGTCCGTACCGTCGCCGAATTATGAGGGCATGCCACCACCAGCGAAGCCGCCAATCTCGAACGCCGCACTTACGCGACAGAACCTCGACAGCGCGTTATCTGCACAGAGGCCAGACAGTATTGCAGACAAGATGTCGCGATACGAGGCGAGCGCTACGCATCTTGAAAGCATCGAGCTCATGACCGGGCTTCGATATCGCGATGGCGAGCGCTCGCACGGCATCAGCACGGGAGACACCTCACCTGCTCTCATCCGTGGCGACGCGGGCATTGCTATCCTTCTCGACCGCGATCGGGAAGGTAACAAGAAGGAGAAGAAGAAGCTCAAGGTCGCAGACGAGTATGTCTGCGCAGATTGCGGCACGCTGGACTCACCTGAGTGGCGGAAAGGTCCACGGGGACCGAAGACGCTATGTAACGCATGCGGGCTGCGGTGGGCGAAGAAGGAGAAGAAGCGGAGTGGGCCTGAGGACGGGGCGTCGAACAGTCCGGTGGGTCCGCAGTCCATGCAGCAGTATCAGGATGGGCAGGTTCCTGTGGGTATGGCGCCGGGTGGGATGCCGCTACCACCAGGTCTGCCTATGCAGACGAGCACCGGCAGTAGCAGCTGACGACCTATGACGGCGTGTCCTGTCGGTGGAAAGGTGTCTGGCGTTTGGGGAGAGTGGCACAGCGTCTACGGATGCTTTTGGAGGCAGGGTGGGTCATGTAGAACCATGTATGTGACCATATTGACGCCGCACTGCACGTCGTCGGCCGTGCGGAGGTGAGATGCGGGCATGGGAAGCTCGATGACAATCCCCCAATAACGCCATCACGGCAGCGCATCACATACAAGTATTCACGGTTCCAGTTGTTCATATCCGCGAGCTTGTACTTACTCGTCACTACTGCGTGCTCTTCATCAATGATCAAGCCGTGAGCGTGGCGTCCGGCCCAGATCATAATGCCGCCAATGCCTGTTCCTCGCGTACTGCTTCGTGGACCGCTGCTCGAGCTTGCCGAGTGCCGAGTATATACCAGATGTAGACCACTGAGTCGGCGAACATATGCGACGCAGGACAAGGAAGAGCGAGAGAGCTTCAAGGGGCAGCTATACCAGAGCACGAATGAGAGGGTAGAGAGAGAGCGTGGGCAGCAGGCTCGCTTTGCCCAGATCAGGGAGTCACAAAAGCGGGCAGGAGGCGCGCCAGCATGGCTGGTCCCATTCGGTAGGAACGACTTGTCGAAGATGGGATGGACAAGGCTGGGCTGACGGAAGTGCAGTGCTCACGGTAGGCGCAGTGGGCGGCTGGATGTTGGGCCAGAGAGCATCCCAAGAGCAGATATCGACAGCCTCCACATCGCCTCTGTCGCAGGCTATACCACCACAGCACGACACGGCACCAGCCACATTGCAAGCGGCATGGGCCGACTTTAAGGCGATCGTGGGCGAGGACAATATCTCGACCCAGAAGGACGATTTGAAGGCGCATTCGGGAAGCGAATGGAGCTCGTATGCGTCGCTGCCGGGCGATCAACCATTCGCAATCCTGTCGCCTGGAAGCACCGAGGAGGTGTCGCAGGTCATGAAGGTCTGCCACAAGCGGCGGATCCCAGTCACGGCGTACAGCGGTGGCACAGCTCTGGAAGGTCACTTCGCGGCGACTCGAGGCGGCATTTGCATTGACTTCAGTCGGATGGACCAAATCATCACGCTGAACAAGGAGGATCTAGATGTGGTCGTCCAACCTGCAGTTGGCTGGGAGACTCTCAACGAGGAGTTGGCTCAACACCAGCTGTTTTTCCCGCCGGATCCGGGACCAGGCGCCATGATCGGAGGCATGGTGGGAACGGGATGTTCAGGCACTAACGCCTACCGCTACGGCACGATGAAGGACTGGGTGCTGTCTCTCACGGTGGTCATGGCCGATGGCACGATCGTCAAGACCAAGCAACGGCCGCGCAAGTCTAGCGCTGGGTATGACCTGACGCGCACGTTCATCGGCTCGGAAGGCACCCTGGGTCTTGTTACGGAGGCTGTTTTGAAAGTCACGCCTCTGCCGCAGAACATCAGAGTGGCAGTATGCACGTTCCCGACCATCCGCAAAGCCGCGGACTGCGTCTTCAGCGTTGTGGGTGCTGGGGTGCCCATAGCCGCCATCGAGATTCTGGACGATGTGCAGATGCGCTGCATCAACGAGTCGGGCAGCACGAGCCGTAGCTGGAAGGAAGTGCCCACGCTGTTCTTCAAGTTCAGCGGCACCCCAACCTCAGTGAAGGAGCACATCTCCATGGTCCAGAGTCTCGCCAAGAAGTCCGGCAGCGCCTCATTTGAGTTCGCCAAGAACAAGGAGGAAGGCGATGAGTTATGGTCCGCCCGTAAAGAAGCTCTCTGGTCTGTGATGGCGCAGAAGAAGGACCAGACAGACCATGTCTGGACCACCGACGTGGCCGTGCCGATCTCGCGCTTGGCGGACATCATCGAGGAGACCAAGGACGACATCAGCAGGTCTGGGCTGACTGCTTCAATCGTCGGGCATGTGGGCGATGGCAACTTCCACAGCATCATCCTGTACAATGATACCGAGCACGATGTTGCGGACGGGCTTGTGCACCGGATGGTGAAGCGGGCTATCGAGATGGAGGGTACGGCGACTGGCGAGCATGGCGTCGGCCTCGTGAAGCGCGACTACCTACCGCACGAGCTGGGTGACGGTGCCGTGGACTTGATGCGCAAGGTCAGTCTTACCCAAATCGTTCGGGGAGAGCTGCACTAATGCCCTACCGTGACAGATGAAACAAGCTTTCGACCCGCTATGCCTGCTCAACTGCGACAAGATCGTACGGGTGCAGAAACCGAAGCCCGGCGAGGTCCAGGAGTGGTGAGCGTGGTATTGTATGCCGGCCTATATCTGAGTATTGCGCACACATATGGTAGAGCGGCCACGCGCAAATCTCAAGTCTTGGTGATCCCTACTCGAACGCCGATACGCCACGCTAACTCAAGTCGCGGTCAAGCCTCTGGCCTTCGTGCCATCCACACATGCCTGCCAAGAATCAGCATCGCGAGATCGAGGCCATGTGCAAGAGAAAGACTTACAGGTTGAAGTAGATCGGTATCCTAACGCCGTGCGTCACGATGTCCGTCACCCTGTCGCAGACATCCCAGACGCGCCCAGGCGGGTAGCGCTCCGGCGTGTCCGTGAATGCCTGCGTGAACGCCGACATCGACATGCTCTGGTGCGGGTGGAAGTTCCTGTCTCCCATGGCGGCTCGGAGCGCGCTCGCAAGCCTGGCGTCCCGCGCAAAGCCACGCGTGTCGCACAACGGGATTCCGATGGTCGTCTGTGTCACATCGACATACCCGGCGCTCTGCAGAAGCTCGCCTGTGTCCTCGCGATACGCGATCGGCAGGCCAAGCTTTTGAGTGGCTGCCATGAGGTCGTCATACCACCACCGCATGGGTTCTGCTTCTGGGGGATAGCTAGAGCCGTCGATCGGCCGAGGCATCAGGTCCAGCATGACCAGCTCGACCTTCCCGGTCCCTGGTTTGAGATATCTGGCCAGTGTCAGCTAGCACTGTGCGGACCACTCCATGCCTGTGTACCTCATTGACGCTCGATGGAAGGCTGCCCAGTCGGCGACCCTGGCAGACGCACTATCAACGTGGATGAAGTCGAACGATCCAAGCTGCAGGCTTCCCCAGACCGGCTCGTTATAGTCTACGGGGGACATGACCTCGCAGTTGGGAAAGAGATCTCTCCGATTCCAGTAATCCCCGACGGCCTCGATGTCGATACCGACGACCCGCGCGCTCCCGTATGTCATGGCCATCCATTGGGTCCAGATGCCCAGCGAATAGGCCACATCGAGTATCTGGATCTCGCCTGACAGTGTGTCGAGCGGGGTGAGGTGAAGGCGATCTCCAAGAGCTTTGGCGTAGATCAAGTCGTGCAGCGCCTTTTGATCGCAGGATGTCACTATGGTGCACCGCGAGTCCACACCACACCGCTCACCTCCAGACGCCCGGCTTCATTACCATCGATGGGCAGCAGAGATATTTGGCCGTTCCAGACGTAGTGTCGGCGACCGTGAAAGTTGACGTGCTTGGGGCGTGAAGGCTGATGATTGATGAGGGAGGCCACAGGTATCCTACGGAGCATCAGCATCAAGGCCGCTATATGCACTGCGTGTACCGCCCTTGCCCCATGCTTACACGGTCGATGTCCGTATCGTCCACGGCTTGTGGCAAGTCTTCGAAGCGATCTGCGTCGTTTGTGTTGTAGACATGCTGGGGAAGAAGGTCATGAGTCGCGCCTTCCTACGGTAACGGATGCGTAGGAGACATACATGTATTGCCTCGGAACGTGTGGGATTCGGAGTCTTCTTGACCTGCGGCATGGCTCTGTCAGAGCAGGACGTAGACGAGGTGCGTGTTGCCGACTGGACGCCGCGACATGTAGCTTCCCAATTAGCCCGACCCAGCGCCGTGGCTCGGGGACGACTAGACAAGCGTCAGAGACGCGCTTCGGAGGTGACAGCTCACAAAGCGGCAGATGGGCAGCGCTTGGGCGGATTGGGCGCCTTGGACAGACCTGATGGCCAGGGTAGCTGCACGAGCTATCAATGCTGGGGGGCCGGAGATATCGCGCTCGAGCAGATTGATTGTTGGCTGAGGAGCACGACGAAGAGGCCACTAGGACTGGCTGTATTGTTGGCCGAGCAGCGGGTGGAAGAAGCGGTCGCAGTGGCAACATGCTTGAACGCATCAAAGTATCTTGCCGACGATTGCATATATTAATGTAATGTATACACTCACACTCCGCCACTGTACGCAGACACAGACCGTCAAGCAATGCACATCGCGTCCGGCCTTGCGCGCCTGACTTGCGATACACGCCCGTCGCGCCTTCCACTTCAGTAACATCAGCCCGTCCCATTAAGTTGCTCCCGCAGGCAACCAACCACACGCAGCCGGCTCCCAGGCTCGATTACAGACAGATCGTGGCCAGCACGAGTGATGTCAGGGTCAGACTAGCCAGGTCAGCCAGAGTAAACGCCCTTGTTCACGCACAAAGTTGGTCTCTTGAAGGCCAGTGCGGCTGGGCTTCAGAGCGAGGTCGACAGGTTCGACGGGAGATCCGTCATCTCGCCGTCCTCCGGACCGTAATGATGTGCCTGGTATCTCGTCAGTGGCGTGAAAGCCCATGGTCGGGTCGGGGCCGCCTACAAGTTGTGATAGTAAGGCGAGCGATTGGAATTGAGGACATTGTTGACGTTCAGAGCCAGCGTGGCCACGTCCTGCGCTGTCCACCCCAGCTGCCGCGTCAACAGCATCAGGCTCATGCCCTTGACGGTCTTCAAGGGGGGGTCGAACATCCAGAGGCGGTACCACCGCGTAATCGCGTTCTGCGGATCGTCGACGTCGCGGCAGCGGAGATCTTCCGCGGTGCGGATCTCCACGATCTTGTGGTTGATCACGTTGCAGCCGGCGTAGCAGAGCATGGCGTCCAGGTGGTCGGGGTAGGCCAGGGGCTTCCCGAAGGAGTGGCTCGCGATCCGCATGGCGTGCCACCATCTTCGGACCTCCGAGCCCGCTGCAGGCTCCTCGATGTCGGACCGTGGGGTGTAGTCCAGCTCGAGGAACTCGGCTTGGCCAGTCATGGGCTTCAGCAATCTGTCTGGCCATCAGAGCGGCCGTCCTAGCCCTATATTGTCGAGAACACTGACCTGGTGACGTTGTGAACGAAAGCCTGCCAGTCCGGAACACTGCCACAGAGCATCGAGCAGTAGATGAAGTCGAAGCTCCCAAGATCGAGGCCCCAGCCGTCGTTGCGCGTGAAGTCGACGCCGGATCGGAAATCGACGCCATCGTAGTCCATCGGCATCCCAGTTATATCCACGGCGGGCGGGCCGTCGCTGATGTCAATGGCGATCACTTCGGCGTGCGGATACAGCCTCTTCATGTCCATGGCCCAAATCCCCGTGCCGAAGCCCACGTCTAGGACTCGCATCGATCTGGGACTCAGACTGGCGAGGTGCAAGCGGTCCCCGCGGGCCACACACCAGGCATTATGCTGCACATCCAGCCGCTCCTTCTCGTTCTGCTGACTGTCAGTACTGGTGAGCGCGGCCGCTCTGGAACACACTCACATCGTCGCACGGGTATGGATAGGTGCCGACCCATCTGGCGGAGTACTCCCTGCCCTCCTCTGTGAATCTTGCGGCTGCATCCGGTATCAGTAGTGTCGCGATGGGAATCCTACGGCGACGCGAGGTAGTCAGTATCCTGTAAGTGGCGCTTTCGCGAAGGGGTCACCGACCTCGACCACCCCCGCCGCGGCCCATCGCTGGCAGGGCCTGGCATTGGACGCCAGTGATACACTTCGCTGACAGGACCTGGCATTGACCCCGAGTGAGAGACTTCGCGTCCAAGTGATCGATGCCGGCCCAGAACCAGACGGCGTATGTGAACGACTCCGCGGAAAGGATGTGATCTGCAAGATATGCCATCTTCCGAGTTTCTCGGGCGCCGAGAGTCAGGTATAGGTACGGTCAGATTCCCGGGAGCGCGGTGAGTGTAGGCGAGCTGCAGTCGCACAGGTGCTTGGGCCGAGATCTTGCTAGCGGCTACCGAGGCGTCGGTAACGGTACATGCGCCTGCTACATGTACCTACATGTACTCTCTGCATGCGTCTCTGTTCAATCTCCCAGTGGGCGGAGAGCGCGGTGGGAGGCAGGCTGACGCTCACTGCGGACGACGGTTGCTGTGACTAACACACATCGCATCGACTTGCCCGGCTGCCAAAGAGGGATGTGAATCATGGTATCCTCGACCTCTCACCGCAGATAGACCCACCTCCGATCCCGACGACATGGTACCGGGACTGCTGCAGCTTGGGGCGGGATCTCCAGAAGCCCCACCCGTGCTCATCGACCAGCACCGCCGGACGATTGGCTCCCGCACTCCTCACAAGCGGTGCATCACGTCGGCACGATACGTGGATACATGTGGCAAGACGGATGCGGCAATCTCAGCCCACGGAGACGCGAAATCCTGGACGGCTTGGTGACAGGCAGTTTGCGCTAGGAGACGGCACAAGTACCCATCACGCTGTGCAAGCCCGCGATAACGCGGTCCCAGGATCGCGACACCAGCTCCCCCGATGCAAGGGCGTCCGGGACCGCCTCCTTGCGTCCGCCCGTGGTCCGCGCTGCGGGATGGCGTAGGCACCCATCCGACGAACCTGATCCGCGAGCATGGCTGCGCGCGGCGCCGTGTACTTGGACCCGGTCCGGGACATCGTACATCGGACATCCCAAGTCTGCATGTATGCGACTGCCCGGTTGGACGTGATCACCGTCCATGACCTTCCATGCGTCCGTGCTGCGGGGCCACCAGGCTAGCATGAAGTATTCATGCAGAACACGAGAATCCTCATACATCACAGGCCACATGCACTTCCACGCATGCATGGGGTGTGGGTACACTACATGAAGTCATGCCCAGGCATCTGGGTCTTCGACGCTGTGCGCCTTGTCTGCCAGGTGACGGTCTGTATCCAGTCCGAGCCCGGGTGATCAACCATTGGCTCGCGAGCATGACCGCAGAGGCTGGGCCAAGACAGTCCGGCGATGGAAGCTATGCCTGCCTTCGAAGACCGACAGCAGAACGCTCCAGTCGACGTGCACCGACCCATGGGCACGCATGCCGATCCAAATGCGCGCCGCCACTCGTGACCCACATGCCCTGTGGGCTTCCATGCCATCCAACTCGATACGCCGGTCCCGTTTGCGCCCGATGCGCTATCTTCGTACAGATCATGCGTCCAACACCGTCCAACCAAACCCGTGATCGCCTGCACCAACGCCTCCATGCTCCCAGACAATGTCATGACGCCGCTGAGGGCATGGGATACCGCTCCATCAGCTCCTCGATCTTAGGCACCAAGTCGGGGATGCGGAAGGGCTTCGACACAACGTCGTCCTATCACCGTCAAGTCAGCATGAATCACTCTCTCACACCCAAATAGTCAATGCACTCACCATCCCCGCCTGCAGAGCCGTCTGGACTTGCTCTGCCCGCGCATTGGCCGTGACCGCTATGATGGGCACATGGCCCGTTAGCTTGCCGTCCTGCTCCAGTTCCCGGATCTTCCTCGTGCATGTCAAGCCATCCATGACGGGCATCTCCTGGTCCATGAGCACGACCCCGAGCTCCAGCTTGCCCGGAGGCCGCCAGTACGTGGACTGCCGTAGCTTCTCCAAGGCTTCGCCACCGTGGTTGGCGAGGTGGACTTCCGTGCCCAGGTTCTTGAGCTGCTTCTGGAGGACGCGCTGATTGACCAGGTTGTCCTCGACGATCAGGACGATCTTCTTGACCGGCACTGCCTCCTTTGATCGAGATCCAGGGGACGGCGTATTTGAGCCTCCGGATGTCAGGCTCTTACTGCGCTTGTAATCGTGCTTCCTCGTCCCCGATCCAGCGTCCTCGGCCGGTGGCGCGCTCCTTCTTGCAGCGACGTAGAACGCGAATGTGCTGCCTTTCCCTGATTCACTCTCCACGCCAATCTCGCCACCCTGCAGCTCAGTGAGCTCTCGGCTGATGAACAGGCCCAATCCCGACCCACCGTACTGCACGTGCGTCCGTGGCGATGCCTGCGAGAAGCGCATGAAGAGCATCTTTTTCTCCTCGGGATTGAGGCCCCGCCCCGTGTCCTTGACCGCGAAGTGGATGTACACCACCTCGCCTTCACCCCAGTCCTGCTCGTCGATGGCGGCCATACTCTTCCGCCGCGTCGAAAAGTATTTGACAGGCGACTCCCGCATCTCGCTCGGCCGCTGCTTGCTCGCCGCGATCGTGACGCTGATCGTCCGCCTGCTTTCCGTCGACGTGAATTTGATGGCGTTTGTGGTGAGGTTGATCAGGACCTGCATCACCCGGGAAGGATCCAGCCGCACCCAGTCCAAGTCCATGTCCCGATACGAATGATCGACGATGAACTTCATCTGGATATCCGCCGCCTGCAGCTCGCCCTCGTGCATCTTCAGCGCCCTCTGCACGACCGTCAGGGGCTGCGCATCCACGGGCGTGACGAGCAGCAACTGTGAATCGAGTTTACTGAGCGTCAGAATGTCATCGACGATCCGCTTCTGGTGCTGCGAGCACAGGTTGATGATCTGCGCCGCGTCCAGACAACTCGCCAGCAGCTCTTCGGGAAGCTCGCGATCGCCCGATTGCCGGAATTTTGTCAGACTGGTGGTGATCTCGTCGCTGCACTGCAGGATGGCGCTGAGCGGGTTGCGCATCTCGTGGGACGTGATATCGATGAAGTTCTCCTGCTGCCGCTTCAGCTCGACCGCCTCCTCCATCTTGCGCGTCTGGATGCCCTCGGCCCATTTCTGCTGGCTGATGTCGGTGATGGAGCCGAAGACGCTCTTGAGTCTACCATCCTCATACGGCTCTGGATAAGCGCTGAACAGTACCCACGTGTCCCCGGGCGCGCCGTTCCGGTTATGCCATTGTGTCTTGAATCTGAATTCGCTGGACGCCGGCTTCGTGTGCTCGACAAGATCCGTCCAGAGGCCCTTGACCAGCTCGCGATCTTCAGGTTTGATGGCCTCCATCCAGGTGTCCCTCCCAGCCTGCCCTTCATTCGTCGCGGTCCTCGGCACTCGGGAGATGTCGTACCAGGTGTCGTTCGCAAACGTGATGCGGCCGCTATGGTCAGCAATGAACATGCCCACCGGCGCGAACTCGGCCATGCGTGTGAACTTGGTCTCGCTCTCGATCGCCTCCTGGGTCCGCGCTGCAAGCTGCTCCGAGAGCTCGATCCGGTCGAGCGCTGCCAACTTCGCCGCTCTCTGGCCCCTGCGGATCTCCTCCTCGAACAGCACCACGGACGCCAGGCTCGTCGCCAGCTGCCGGCTCAGCAGCTGAACGAACAAGCTGTAGTCGTCATCGTACGGTCTCCGCGGATTGACACCCAGCACCAGGAATCCAAGGATGCTGCCCCCATCGTTCGTAGTAGGATGGATGGGACAAATTACCACGGCCCTGGCCGGATCCCCGAACCCCCTGAACTCCATCCCCTGCAGCAAGCTCTCCGGCAGATCTTGACCGCCCACCTCCAACAGCACCGGCTTATCCGTCTTCATCACCTCCCGAAACACCGGCCCGAACCCTTCCATCCCGCTCTTCAACTCAATGGTGCCCGGGGCCGCGATATGGCCCTCCGGCACGCCCAGTGCGCCCTCCAGCACACACTGCCGCGTCCCAATAACGGAATTGGAGTGGATACTGCTCGCGTCGCTGTCCCAGTCCTCGGCCACCGAGTACAGCATCAGGAACGGGGAGTCGTGCGCGTTGAACTCCCAGGATCCCAATACCGCGGCCCAGAAGCCCTTGACATCTCTCGCGTTCGCCGTGCGCTCCCCGACTTCCCGCAGCGTCAGCATTCTCCGCTCCGCGATCTTGCGGCGGGTCTTCTCGAATGCAGGGTTGTACAACCCCATCACACTCCCATCCCGGCCAACCATAGGGATGATGGACCAGGAGAAGTACGTCTCCTCCAAGAAGTTGTTTCGCTTCATGAACAAGCAATCGTCGTCCTTCATCGTCGCCTCCCCCGTCACCCGCGCATTCGCAAAGACGTCTTTCACTTCGTCCCATATCTCCACCCACGCCTCCCGGTAGCTCTGGCCCATGAGCATGGGATGTTTCTGCCCGGCCAGCATGATATACGCCTCGTTGTAAATCGCAATCAGGTCATCACCCCAATACATCGCGGCCGGGTGCGGGGACGCCATAATGAGATTGCACATCTGCCGCAGATCGCTCGACCAGAACTCTATCGGCCCGAGACTCGTGGCCGTCCAGTCTACGCTCCGCGCGAATTGGATGTGCGGGGGCATGCTGTCACTGACCGGAAGCCGGGTCCAGTCGAAGCAAGGTGAGTCGTTCGACGCGAGATCGATGTGGCTATGGATGGAGTCAATAGTGCTGTCCGTTGGGGAGCGGAGGAGCGGGCCGCCGTCATTGGCGGGGCCGTTTCCTCGCAGGGAGACGGGTACGTACGTATGCGAAGAGGGCATCAAGTTCGTGGCGCTGGAGAGGTCGTCGATGGTCGGAATTGCGAGCGTGCCATTACCGTGGCGAGACGGACTTTCTATGGTAGGGATGATCGGGAAATTGGCTGCAGGTGTCGCCCCTCGGGATGGTGCTTTGGTGGCGGGCGGTGGGAGGGCGCCGGCGAAGTAATCCGCGGGTTCGAGGTTCGTGTCGCCAGTCTGCATCGGCTGGGTTGGCTCTGAAGCTGTCATGCGAGGCTGAGCCTGTGGCATGATGGCGGGCGACCCGGGCATGAACGCACCGCTGATGATGCGCAGCCGTTTTCGCAGCGTCGAGCATGACCACGTCATACCGGCGTAGACAAACGACGGCAAGCAGACATTCAAGCTCTCGCCATCAACCGCCGCACTGAGCAACCAAGACTTGAATTGCAAGTACGTCTTCGGCCCCGGACTGGCATCTTCCGACGCAGTGCCATTGACGAGCTCCAGCATGCCCATATAGCTCCGCAGTGCCGAGTTGGCGTAGACGGGATGCAGCTGGCCAGGCCCATAATTCGCACTCTCCGCCAGATCCACGATGAACGTCGGCCGCTCGTCCTGCTCCAACAGCTCAATCACACCGATGGAGTTCAGCAGCCCGACCTCGCCGCTAACCCCACTCAAGTCCGGGCTGCTGCTTCGCCCACGTCCGCTGACGCTGGATCTCTCCAGACTCCGGCGTGCGCCAAATTCGGAACCGGATCTGGGTGCACTTGTGGGCGTGTAGCCCGGCGTCGGGGCTATTATGCTGCCGCGCGGTAGGCTCACGGTCTTGACATGGCTATCTTCGTTCCGGGCGTTGCTCAGCATCCTCGCTGCCGCCTCCGAAGACGAGAAGCGCGGCGGCAGAGTCGGGCGTGGTCGCGGGGAGTTGGAGAAGAATAGCGGACTGGGCGGCTGTAGCGAGGGCTGGTTGAAGACCGCTCCAAACGTATAGCCGTCAAGGGTGTGTTTCGGCCGGGCGAACCTAGGCTTCTTCGCCGCCGGTGCCGATGTGGGTGCGGTGGCACTAGCCAGCGTGATGGACAGTTCCCTCTTCCTCTTGAGCGCGTCGGCGGACGCCGGTGTCCGGACGGGTAGTGGTGGCGGCGGAAATTCGCCGGCTGGTTTCCGGACAGCAGTTGCAGCCTGGCTCGCACTCGCGCGCCTTGCTTCACGTTCAGGCGTTGCAGGAGCTGCTGCAGGCCATGCTGCGCCGCTTGCGGAATTCTTCAATTGCGACCCCTGCGGCTCAGACTGGCCGACGAGTGCTCCCTCTTTCTCCTCCCCCGCAAGCCCAGCACTTCCCAAAGGCCCAGTAGTGACTGTCGCAGCCGCCGCCGCCGCCGCCTGTATCGCGCCCTTCTCCAACCAGTCCGGCGTGCTTTGCCTCCTGCTCGGCAATACTCCCGCTGCCAACCCTGTGTTGCCTCGCGCGCCGCGCAACAGCGACGAAGTCCCGTCAAGCCTGAGGTTGAAGCTGTCCTTGGGCGTGAAGATGGACGGGAGCTTATTGTTCATAAACGCGTGGCAGCAGGACCCGCGGCGGGACAGTCCAGGCCGGTGCGGTAATCGTGCATGTGCTGGGGGACGGCGGCGCGGCGTGTGAGGTCATAGTCCGCGGCGCTGCTATTTCCCGTGCGCTTACCTGGATCGTCAACATATCACGAACGTGCGCTTCGAGATGGATGATGGGACGGTGTGTTTGGTGCGATGCCCAACAAGTCCGGTAACGATGATATCCCTTCCCCGACAATGCCACATGTGCTCCACGAAGCTTGCGCTTCCGCTTCCCAGGGCGCCATCATGATGCATCAGGCTCGGGCTCGACGATCAAACCCACGAGCCACAGATTCCCCACCTCGGTAGCAGACCGTCGCAGAGCGAGGTTCGTTGGACGCACATGTGGAGGAAGGAGGGCACACGTTCGTTTATTAACATGGATGCGCTACTTCTGCAGCCATATCCAACACTCCTCCTCGACCCGCGCATCTCCTAACATGCCAAGTCGACCTTCGCACCCGCGACGGCATCAACGATCTCGCTCAACCCCTTGCCGCTACACGGGTGGCGCCGCCATCAACCACAGAAGACCGCTCACCACGCACCCCTCAAGCGTATCCCCCCTCGAGCAGCACCAAGAAGCTCGCCCCCTCCTCCCCAGCCGCCTGGAGGTAGACGTCCAGCTCCTCATTCCGCTCAATCCCATAGCTCTCCTCCCCACTACCACCCTCACTCTTGATCATCCCGTGCACCTTCGTGACCCGCGCCGCACCCGCTTTGTTCGTCGCCGCCTGGTGCAGAGCCGCGACCGTCCGCGACGTCAACTCACCTGGCCATGAGCGCGGATGGTTGCCCACGATCTGGGACTGCGGGGCGAGGCGGAACTGAGCCGGTATGGCTAATGGCTCGGACGGTGGCACAGGTTCGGGGTCGGCGAGCGCGGGGTCGAGGGAGATGGCGGTGATGGCGGGCTTGGACTTGGCATGGACTTTCGTCACCTTCTTCCCCTTCCCCTTCTTCTCCGCAATCGCCGCTACCGCCGCCGTCGTCGTCGTCTTCCCACTCTCCGCCTTTATAGCAGCTGCCCACTTCTTCGCCACAGTCTTCGCGACCACTGGTCTCGCAGTCCCCGGCCCCGGCCCGTAATCCTTCTGCTGAAACTGCCTCCTTGTCGGATCCCTCCTCGCGCAATCGTCGTTGTGCCGCTTGCACGCGTCCCTGCACAGCAGCTCCACGCACTTCAGCTTATGC
The DNA here is from genome assembly GCA_033119285.1 of Teratosphaeriaceae sp. CCFEE 6253. Taxonomy (NCBI): domain Eukaryota; kingdom Fungi; phylum Ascomycota; class Dothideomycetes; order Mycosphaerellales; family Teratosphaeriaceae; species Teratosphaeriaceae sp. CCFEE 6253. Next base: position 19,464 of record JAWDJV010000037.1, on the reverse strand, counting down.
GCGTCCCCCTCGGCCATAACCGTCTGCAGTACCGGCGACGTCGCAAACCATGCCTGGCTCAGCTCATTCCAGTGCTCGTCCCCGCAGGCCAGGCGCGTGGTATACTGGTCCTGCTCGAGGATGTTGTAGAAAGCTCTCCGAAGCTCCTTACTTGCGTTCGGATTGAGGCCGAGCACGTTATTCGCTTCCGAAATGGTGAGTTTCTTCGGCCGGTTGCGCATACGTTTCGTCACATCTGCGCAGATGACGTCTAGGGCGTTGGCTTTGCGCTCGTAGTCGGGCTGGTGCGGGTCCAGGGTAGCGGAGAGGTGGATGTTCTCGCCCACGAGGCGGTCCTTCGCAGCCTGCCAAAGCCCGCTCTCGACGGCAGTCTTCTTGCGCTCGATCTCCATGTCGTGGCAGATAGCTTCGAACTCGCCACGGACGGTGTTGTAGACGTCGTTGCTGAGTTGTAGGAAAGACTTGCATTCGTCCAGCGTCGTTTCCGAGCCATAGCGAGGCGGTAAGCCAGGCGCATCGGGCCCGAGGTGGCCGTAGCCTCGTATGCGGCGGCGTCGTTTCCCAGTCGCCATCGCTTGGTCAGACAGTGCCTGCACGTCTACAAGATGCTGCGCCCGTCTCGCCGCCTCCGCCGGTGTCACGCCAGGCTGGTACAGCGACGTGGCGGCGCACATGGATGTTGATCCTCCACCTCCGTGCCACGCCTGGCTATACTCTATGTCCGGCTGCACCGTCTCGACAGCGTCCCTCTTCCTCTTCTTGTCAGCCTTCTTACTCGCACCAGCCGCCGTATCATACGCGCCCAGCATACCCCTCCGGATCAGCCCATTGCCCTTTCGGAGGCGCTGGAACTCATTGTCGCCCATCTCCCATCCCTCACCCTCGAGTGTCTGGCGGATCTGCGTGACAGGGAGATTCTGCTCCCATAGCTGCCGCATGCGCTCGACGAGGACCTCTTGGTCTACGGCCGACATGCGCGGTTTGTGCGCCGGGAACTGCCATTTCTCCTGGAACTGACGGCGGAAGAGGCGGGCACCGCAGCAGTATCACCATCAGCACGTTTCCACAAGTATACTGAGTGAGGGATAACGACGCACGCGACTCACCTAGGAATCTCGCTTTCCGGCACGCCAAAGTGCTCGGCGAAGTACTTGACAATCTGCCCGGGCGTCTTCTTCTCCTCGACATACAGCTGATAACAGATGTCCTTCTTGTCGTCCCAATCGTACTTGCTCGCGCGGCCGTCGGGCATCTTGCACGATCTCGTCTGCCGTACTGCTGACTGCGAGGTGCTGGCGGGCGAGATGGGCAACAGGGACACAACAGCTGGACCCTGAAGGCCTGAGGCGAGCACGCCAAGTGAATGCTGGAGCCGCAGCGATGGCCGGAGAAGGTGATCATGCGAGCAAAAGGATGCTCGGTTGCTAGTCGACAATCTAGTATGCTACATCGCACAGTCTCTTCCCTCCGATGATCTCTCCGTCTCGTACAACCCTCCTCGACACCCTCGACAAGCTCACTTCTGGCCATAGCCCAACATCCTCTTGACCTTGTGCCCAATGGGAGACGTGATATTGGCCGTCGCCGTGGTGTCACCACCGTGGAGCTGGAACCAGTTGAGGAACTGGAACATGCTGGCCTTGGGATGCCTCTCCTGGCTCGTGAGGTTGACGTATTGGAGGCCGAATTTGGTCCCCAGACCGGAGTTCCACCTGTCGATGATTAGCGCCACGCACAGAGGTCAGAGAAGGAAAAGACACGAACTCGAAGTTGTCGTAGATCGCCCAAGCAAAGATGCCGGTGACGTTGACGCCATCCAGAGCGCGTGCAGCGAGGATGCCGTCGAGGAAACCCTGCATGTAGTCCGCGCGGCGGAGATCCCAGAGGATCTGCGGGAGAGTGCTGAAGGCGGACTCATAGGGGTCGGCGAAGCCAAACTCGGAGACGACGATGGAAGGGACAGTCGGGAAGTACTCATTCACGATGAAGCTGAGGTACCTGAAGGCGGAAAAGCGCTTGTCAGCAGGTGCATCAAGCAGTGTCCTAATGCCATTGTGAAGATACGTACGGACGGATGCCGCCGGGTGTGCTCCAGAGCCAGGTCGCACCCGGGTCTGAGTTGGGTCCGATAGGGAAGCCGTCGGGCTGCACGATGGCGGTGACGGCGCAGCTTGGGAAGTTGGGGTCGGAGGAGTTCGCCGCGCAGGCCGCGATGCCGTTCGGTGGTGCAGCGGCGACGTTGCTATGGAAAGGTAAGTACATGCCAATATGAGGGGCATGCAGAGGAGGATTGAACTTACGCGGTGTATCCATCCAGAGCGTAGAAGTCAGCAGACCCCTTGATCAGATCCTTCTGCTCCTGCGTGAACTCGGGCAGCAGATCACCGAGTGTGTCCTTCAACGAGGCAGGGTAGTCGCCATCTGTCCACGGCCCACCAAACCAGCCCATGTTGTAGTCGTTGACACGTGATACGGCCTCGGCATCCGCAGCCGAAGTGCTGTTCGGGATGATCCAGTTGGCAGAATTCTTGAAGGTCATGGGCTTGGTACCCTTGTACTCGTTCTTGTACCAATTGTACACCTCAGCGTGGGCGAGCAGAGTGTAGTGGCCGCAGAGGAAGGCGGCTTTGACGCCACCGGTCCCGATGCCGTTGTAAGAGGGCAGGAGGGTGCCGTATGGGTAGTTGGAGAAGCGCTTGGTATGCCATTAGCTAGCCATCTCTACACAGTCTCAGCGCAGGTACTTACCCAGTTGCAGTACTGAGGCTCGTTGAACGTGTACCACACGGACGTGTACTTGTCATAGCGCTCAATGACAATCTTGGCATAGTTGACAAAGTCGGCCACGATCTCCTCGCTGGTCCAGGCACCGTAGCTGTTGAACAGTGCCAAAGGCGTGTCCCAGTGGAACAGCGTCACGACGGCCTCGATGCCATTGCCGCGCAGATCCTCGAAGAAGTCATCGTAGTGCGCAATGCCCTGCGCGTTCACGGGGCCCTTGCCGAAAGGAATGACGCGAGGCCAGCTGATAGAGAAGCTGTACGCCTTGATGCCCAGCGCCTTGAGACGGAGACTGTCTTGCTTGTACAGGTAGTACGAGTTGGCCGCAATGTCTGCCGTGGTGTTGTCCGCGATGGAATTGACCCAGCGATGGGGCAAGAAATCCCAGACAGACGGGCCTTTGCCTTCAGCAGCGGCAGCACCCTCAACCTGCAGCGCAGCAGAGGCTACACCCCACAGGAAGTCCTCCGGAAGCTTGGCATCCTCGATCTCGGAAATGTACGCTGGGACCAGCGGGTGCAGGTAGCCGGGCTTCGGGTACACTGATGGCTCCGGGGTTGGCGAGACCGTGGTGTTGATTGCCGCTGTCGCAATAGCTCCGACTTGATCCCACAGGAATGCCAGCTGCTCGTTGGTGAAGTCCGTGATTGGCAGATACGTGCTGGCAGACGCGGTGTTGAACTGCAGACAGAATCAGCAGCGGTCACAGGGCTCCGCAGACTTCGCCGTTCGACGTACCGTCGTCGAAGAGTAGCTCTCGGCAGAGGTGATCGTCGGGTAGGGCGCAACAGTGTTGGTGTGATTGTACGCGCTCGCCGCCGCCGCCAGCAGTGTCACACCAGCGACCTTGCCGACAACAGAGGTCGCCATGTCGCTGTCGATGATTCAAGCAACTGCGGAAGACCTGAGCCTCGAGGGAGCAGCCGAGCGACGGTCGACTTATAAGCTTGACTGGACCGCGGCCTTCGACTCGTCGCTCCGCCATACCGTGCCCAGAGTTCAGGCGCGCGGGTTAATCTAAAGGACCCCATGGAGACGGCCGGTGCAGTCCGGTAAGCAATACTTCCATGCATGGGACGGGCGCCCAGTCCATCTCCGTCAAGCGAGCACGAGCGCGTCCTCGAAGAGGTTTGACGCGTTTGGGCCAGCTCATCGCAGCTCAGCTGTGCGTACCTGCAGAGAAGCCTGCCTGGAAGCCTGCGAGACGGCGGGGTAGTGCATGGCGATGCGCAGTCAGATTCATCTATCGCCGCGGCGAGGAGCGTCATCGGACCCTTGGCGTGCCTGTCGAGGCACCGTGCGGTCGGAAAGGAAGGTTGTGATTTGGCGGGTGAGGTCGTTGGTGATCCCGTACGAAGGCCGACCGGCCCACCCATCCGTCGAAGTGAGAGCTAATGCGCCGGGAGCGGGAGGAACGTGACGCCCGCCTCGTGATCGGCCGTATAGGGCAAGACAGCTCTCGGTCCACGGCCCGACAAACCGTTGGCGATGAGAAATGCTGGGGGTTTGCGGCATGTTGTGGGTGCGAGGTCGCAGACAGCTCCTCACTTGCGGAGGTTGGAGATGTGGGGCTGCAGCTGAGGCGCGGCAACTATTCAGGACGTACCTGCGCCGTCTCGTGGTGCGATCGCGACATGCGCCTGGATCACACGGCCCTGCACATGAGGCTCGTCTCTCTGACCCCAAAGCAAGGGCCTGGGAGCCTCGTTGACGGCTCGGTGGTCCGGAGATGCGCAGATTACATGTACAATTTCCTCATCAACAGAACGAGCCAGCGGCCTCTCTGCACGCCCCTCGGCCCGCCGGGATGTCTTCACGACGTAGCGAGGTTGACATCGTTGCCTCGGGCCGATTGAGCATGCCCAGCCTGTATCCATTAGCACAAATGTGTCTACGAGCACTCGTCTGGCCTCTAGATCCTCCAAGCCTGAGTCTTCTCGCTTCTCGTTCCCAATGTCCTGTCAAGCGAGCAATATCGGGTATCTCGTGAAGCCCAGATTGCACCGTTAAACTCCCTACACCTCGCTACCCGTCGTGATGACATGTCCAGACCAAGACCAATTCGTTAACAGCACTTGCCGCCACCTCTACTGGCAGACCGTCCGACCTTGAAGACGTCGCTCCATCCTCCTTGGCCGCGCCGCCTCCTTGTCGAGCCATAGCCATCGGAGGTGAGCCCGCTCTTGATGCTTGAGCCGTCGTCGTATCGATGGTAGTCTGCGTCTCCGTACTGGATGCCGCTCATCGGATCTGATGGATCGATCTCGCCCAGCTCAATCTTCGTCAGGATAGAGCTGGCGAGCTTCGCGAAGACGTCGTTTACACCATCTCCCGACAGCGCGCTGACCTCCATCGCGATGGCTACACCGCTCTGACCCGCCCAACTCGTAGCCGTGGCTTGCGGTACTACTCGGCCAGTCGAGCCCGTGGTGGCACGTAGCTGCGATCCAAGACCCACGCCCAGCGCGCTCGACCTCTCCGAGGGCACGCTGCTGGGTATGTCCTCCAGCAGATCTTGTTGCGCACCACCGTCTGCCAGATCCGCCTTATTGCCAACGAGCAGCGTAGTCAGATGCGGGCTTGCCAGCGCCCGCGCATCGTTGAGGAACGTCGGCAATTGCGCAAAGCTGGCACTGTTGGCGATATCATAGACCAGTATCGCGCCCGCTGCGCCCCGATAATAGCTCCTACTGACGCTCCTGAACCTCTCTGTGCCCGCCGTATCCCACAACTGCAGCTTGACCCTCTTCCTCCGTCCTTGCGCGCCAACCTTTACAATCTTACTCGCAAACTCTGCGCCGATTGTTTGACTCGTGAGCACGCGCCATTCACCCTTGACGAAGCGGTGCAGGAGGCACGACTTGCCGCAGCCTGATGGTCCGAGGAGGATGATCTTGGCTAGATAGTCGTACATGCTCGCCATCTCCTGCCCGCTGGCCGGCATATCCCGTGCGCTCGACCGGCTCGAGGTCGATGACAGCCGTCGTTGACGTGCCATGGGTCGTGCAGGTCAATTGGCCGAAGCTCTTGGAGAAATCCTGACATTGCTGTCCAGGGCCGGTGTACATGCACCGCGCCCTGCAATCATCGTCGTTACGACCGACGCAGACCGTGGCGTGCATGTACGGTTGCGAATGCCCAATCCGGGAGAAAAAGGTTCCGTTGGCCATAGATACTTTGGGCTTGGAATCAATCTACCGGGTTGCATTCCACTATTAAGAGGAGCTTCGAGACAATCCTAATTAGGCCAATCCTGTATTAGTAGCTATCTAGCCCTCTTCCTAAGGTACCTTATTGTTAACCTTTCTACGACGGTCGCGCGTAGATAGAAGAGCGGAGAGGAGAAATATAATTATAGAGAAGAGAAGAGATAGGGTCGCGGGTAGAGAGTAAAGACACGGTCGCGTACGGAGAGGCGATACGGTCGCGGGTAGAGAGTAGCGATACAGTTACGCGCGCGGCGGGTCGTAGGTAGTAGAGCGATACGGCGCGGTAAGGAGTAATATAGCTATAGGCGGAGTTTAAGTTATCTAGATTATAGACTATCGAAAGCTATAGTAGGTTCTAAAGTAAGAGTACTAAATAGCGCTACTACGTCGCTATAGAGGCTATAATTATTTAGGCCTAAAGGCTCTATATAACTACCTTTACTCCTAGGCGGTAGACACAAGGCGTAGAGTATATATAATACTCTACGGTACTACGTACTACTACGTAGTATAGAGAACGTAGAGAGAGAAGAGATATATAAACAATAGAACGGTACGTATACTTTACTCCTTATAAGCGTTAGTTTAATTACTTAAGCTATAACGACGACTAGGCTTAGGCTATAATCTAGATAACTATACCTATAGGTAGCGGAGCTATATAGCGTAATTTAGCCGTAGTTAGAGCGATAATAGTATACTTAGTAGCGGTGTAAGCAGTAATATCCTATACTCACTTGGCTACTTACAGTGTGCCCGTAGCTGCTTAGTACCCTTGTCCCATATAGCTATGTACATATACTTTCTGTATTTCCTAGACTGTAATTCGAGCCCAAGGTAATCATGGCCAATGATCCGAGGCGAGTCATCCGAGCTTGACCTGAGGTCCGCGGATTTCGGAGAGCGATCCACCTCACGTGCATGTTACACATAATCTCTGTTCATGTACTTGGATCTTTGGACGTCGGACTACAAGTCCAGCATTATCATCACGCCACACGCTGCGTATCCCGCCACAGGAGCCCGAGATGGCGCTCAGGGCGGTCAAGCGACTCTACGACATCCTCACAAATCCGCGCGGCCTCAATGCATACCAACACATCAACAACCTACTATGTCTCCCGCACGAGCTGCTCCTCTGTATCATGGACCATCTCGACGCCAGTGATACCACCTGCCTATCACTCTGCGATCGCTCACTATACCGCAGACTCGGCACGGAGCCAAGACGCTCCCTGCGCATCGGGAACGGCCATGAGGATCAGCGCCGGCAGCTGCTCCTGCGTCTGCCCGTGGACCGGCCGGAGTACTTCTATTGCTACGCCTGCTCATTCTTGCATCCAGTAGCACACGTTGGACCAGCACGCTTCACAGATATTGTGCGGGTTGCAGGCCCGTCGCTGCGCTGCGTGGCAGAACCCAATGGCTACGATCAACCCTACTCCTGCTTCGGCACTCACGCATTCGAAACGCGATATCATCTGACCTTCCCGCATCTCCAGCTTGTAATGGAGAGGCATCGCCGTGGCCCCAGTCACGGCATCGATCTGAACACGCTTGCTGTGACGGAGGTCCACGTGTCCGTGTACTCAACCACAAGTCTGCTGTCCGTGGAACCGCGGATCATAGCCGACGAGTTGTACCTACGCGTGCAGCAATGGGTGTTGTTCGATCAGGACATATCTGACGACTCACCCGCGATTACGGCGCTCGACATATGCTCACATGTGAGATCTAGGCTTCGAGCCTTGACCGACGTGCTGCACTGCAGAGTCCGGCACGCTAAGTCGGATCCACACTGCCCGACTTGCCATCACCTCCTTCAATGTAGCACCTGCGAGATGGAGTTCGAGATGGAGATCAAGCACCCTAGCTGGACTCAGAACGCCTTGATTGTCACTAAGTGGCTGGATCTGGGGCCATGCGAGACGCCGGCGGAGCCAAAGTTGCGTCGTTATCTCCCCGGCAACTTTTCGAGTGCGCCGAAAAGGGCGAGAAGAGCGGGCAAGGAGAGCCGCGTACGTCTTTGCTTTGAGCAAGATTGTCGCACATCGCAAGCGATGCTCACCGACACCAATGCGCATATGCTCAGGGATGGGTTATACCGCCGGAAGTTCAAGCGCTATCCCGTCGGCAACATGTGGACACGAAGCAATGAGGGTTAACTCGATGACACGCGTGACGAGCAACAACACCAGGACGACGTTCACAACGTCGCTGTCGCATTCTGCCTCATGGTCGTGGACCTTCTGGCAGCAGACCGCACCCTTGCTGCGGTGCTGTTCCATCCTCTACACATGCATAGCTGGATGAACTACTGTTCCATCTTGTTGAGTGTTCTTCAAGCAATGCGGTAGGACGACTTGGCGTATGTAGTGCCACACCAAAGCTGGCCGTTGTAGCGCTGGATCATGCTGACCTGTCGGCAAGCACACGTGGTCATGGGCGGGGTTATTGTCGCGAGTCGCGGTCCGCAGCCTGCCAATGGATTGGCCTTGCAGGAGCATGACTGCCCTGCGATGACTCGGAGATGCATGAAGCGATTCACAGCGCAATGAAGAGGGTGTTCAAGGGTTCCGACGGACCTCACTAATTCGACATGGGCGCCGAATGGAGACGGAAGCTTCAGCTCGCGATGAGATGCCATTACTATGCGCCGCGCGATGTCTGCTGGCAATGGCACTAAATCAGTCTCCGATGTCGGGTCTATGATGCCCAGCCGCAGCACATTCCACACAGGACTGCGGCGCACTCTACGAGCGGCGGAGGTCAGGCGGAGGTGTACCCATAGTCTTGTAAAGCAATCGAGCTGTGCGTGGTAGTGATCCTGCGGGCGTACGTCCTTCGACGAGGCTGCTCAGTTATCACAGAAGCTGACTCTTCTGCTTGTACCGCGCCATTTCCATTCGGCTGGCTCCCTTTCGCAGCTCACAAACAATCGTCCACTTGAAAGTACATCCTACCCATCCCTGCCCTGGGTTGCAGCTATCGGGGCGACTACAAGGCATGGGCGGATGCTTGCGCCCAATCATCAGTCAGTAGCGAGAGCGGGGAGCTCTTCGGTGGGAGGTGTTGGAGGGATGAGAGTGTACCACGCTGTACCACCGCTCGGTCAAACCGTGCCTTCGCTGCAGCGTTCCAGTCCACTGAGTGGGAGCCCGTGTGTTGTCAGGTGAGCACGAATTAGAGAGACCGCCCCGCCGGTATGAGATGTATAACAGCAAAGTGCACTCTGAAGGTAGCGGTCAAGGAAGTCGGTATCTCGTCTGTCGACGCTCAGGCAGGCGTGTGTGTACAATTCCGCCTCGGTCTCAGGCAGACCTCCTCAACCACCCAGCCGCGCACCTCCATTGGTCCTGACTCCGTAAACGCCATTGTCATGCAGTGTACACCTCTCGCAGCCCACCGCTCAGTGCAGCTCCGCACCCCCGCAATCGTCTTGCAACCCGTCTCAAAGCCCTTGCCTACCCCAGCCCCGAAGCGTACATCTCAATGATGCTCCGCTGCGCCGTGGCTGTCATGTGATGATGTGAGGAAGACCTGCTCGACGACCATGTAGCCGGCGAAAGCGACCACGGCGATCCCGAGGCCGGGGAAGGCGCCTCGGAAGCGTTGCCGGCGTGTGAAGGGGCCGGTGTAGCGCCATGCTTCGCTGGATTCATATCGTGGTCAGCGGTGGATCTTTGTGGGTACATGGCATGTGCATGGTGGTTGTACTTCCGCGCCCACGGGTCCTTCGCAGGCTGGCCGGCGGCTGCGGCGAGCTTCCGGGGATCGAAGCCAGTGAGGTTGGTGGGATTTCTGCCGGACATTGTGGACGTCAAGAGCTGTAGTGTACTGAAGTGCGTGGGTGTATCGACCTGGTAGGCGATTGAATCTGCCGGTTCAGTGGCTGGCAGACAATGGAAGATTTGTGGCTGATGGGAGTGGAGGTGATGTTCACGCCGCCGGCTCAAGCTGGGCTCTTTGCCAAGCCCTGCATGGGACGCTGCGGTCTTCGACTGCATTACTTCCATTTGACCACGCACACCCCATCTGATGAGACCGTGCAAACACTATGAGAAGCGTGTGCCGAGCTTTCACAGCCCTTAGCCATACCGAAATCTCCATAGACGTTGACGAAGGCTAGCATGCTATGGGGTCGCAGACACTACCTGCAGGCCGCCTATACGCGCCACCTGGCTTGTCGTGGAAGCATGAAGCTCGTGTATGAGAGACCCCACGCCTGCTCCTGTACCGCGGGTACTCGCATTGGTCGCATCGAAGCATGCAAGTGACGCGAGACTCCTGGCTCGAAGGATCGCCTCCCGCCTCCTCCCGGCCTCTTGCTGGACGTAGCTGGGTCTACCGGGTTATCACCCGGGCCTTGCATATCACCGTCTTCTGGTCTCGCTAACGAATTCAAAGTTGTCAGCATCGACCGGGGACGCACGCGCAAAGGGCCACGACTACTTACATGCTCGCCCATCTCATCTCCGAACTTGATGACCGCCGGGAAGACCACCATGCACAGTGGCGTTCCAGCGAGCTCGCCATCCTCTTGGGCACTGGCAATCGCTTGCATCGCCTCCGGCTTGAAGCCGTCACTGCTGGCCATGGCCTCGCTGGGGACGAAGCGAATCTCGAAAGTCGCCTTGGATCGATGCAGCACATCAAAGAGCCCCAGCGCCGAAGTGGTGATCTTCTGAATCTTGCTAGCCGCCGATGCGTGCCATCTTCCGCCGAAGCACGGCCCCAGGATGTGTTCAATCTCGCGGTTGAGTTCGTCGGGCAGGGCTTCATTGGCCTTCTCGAACGCCTCTTCGTCGACCTTGGCGATCAGCTTTCGGGTCGGCTCCAGCCAGGCTTTGGTCATCGCAACATCCGCATCTGTCTAGCAGTCAGCCGTGGCCCGGCGCGCGTCACCACTTGAGCATCTGCCACAGTGCTGACCATAAAAGTAGCTGGCCAGACGACCAACCCCACTGATCGGAGAGGCCTCGGGAGCACTGCCAAAGTAGAGCGTTGGGTGGAAGCGTGTCACAAGACTTCTGGCAACCACAGCTACGATAATGTACGGTCCAAGCCGTTTGGGTATATCGCAGCCTCTCTGTAGGCGTACTGCCAGCCATTCTTGAACATCCCGAGGTAGGTCGCCGAGATCTGATCTGCTGTCAGTCCTGGTTCAATGCTAGGCACATACAGGTGCGAGAGTGGAAGAGCGACTGACCGAAATGAGACCCTCGGGACGCGGTGACGGCGAAGTCCTGGATGGCGTAGAAGATCTGGTCCATCTTGGAACCAATTTCATCATCGGTGACCTGAGTCTCGACTTGGCTAGAGGAGGCGAGCCTGCTCTTGTACAACGTCAACTCCGCACGAGCTTTCTCTGCTTCATCCCTGGCATCCTTCCAGGCACGTTGCAGCTCCTGGTACCCCTTCTGTAGCTGGCCGCGCCCTACTTGTACCTCTTCCAGTGCTTGCTTCGTGTCGCCCAGGGCTTGTTTCAGATCCTTGCTCTCATCGCAGAGCACGAAATACTGCTGGAGGATGTGTTCTTGGTTGTCCTGTGTTTCGAAGAGCTCGGCTTCAAGCCGTGAAAGATTGTGACGCAGCTGCTGAAGTTCTTCCGCTGACCCACTGCGCTGCACCGCACTCCTGCGTGTCCAATACATCAGGAAGGCTACCGAAGCTGAAGAGGCTCACGATGGTTCTGTTGCTACGCTCACGCTCAAGTTAGTGCTTCGCCCGATCCTGGGGCGTATCACGAGCCAACGCCGCTCAGACGCTTGCGCCAACGCTCACCTTCTGTGTCGCCTTTTTGGAGGATTAGATTCTGGACGCCCCGGAGGATGCTGGCTCTGCGGATGCCACCGACCGAGGTTGACGGTGTCGCAGTGCACGACGAACGGCGGCTGGTGTTGATGTTCCAATCTTCAGGGATGCAGGCTGGACAGTTACGCCTCGACGACACTCAAGTGAACGAACGTCAGAAGTGCTCAAGTGAAGTGACGCCCACTGAACCAAATCGCGCTCGCGTCTCAGTTCAGTGCATCGGGAGGCCTCACTGAAGACACTGAGCTGTGCGGTGTAGACATGACAGCACGCATATGCTTCTAGGACAATTCTCCCAGGGAACAAGCACTTGTATGATGCCGTGCACCTTACTTACAGCAACATCCACCACCATACTGTGTCTGTAATCCATCAATGACCCACGATGGCTGACACGCTTATCATCGCGATCGACTTCGGCACCACATTCTCCGGGTATGTTCGGCAGCACTGGTCTTGAGCCCGATCTCCACTGACGCCTGCCGCAGTGTCGCAGCAGCATACAGCGGTAATCCCGAAGCGCCGGACGAGCTCAACACCATAAAGACGTGAGTTGTGCAATCCGTCAACTTGGTCACATGTAGCACTCTGACAAGATATAGATGGCCTGGCGGTAGCGGTACCACTTCCGACAAAGTCCCCTCAGAAGTTGCCTACAGCCATCACACGGCCTCCGCGCTCCATCACAGTCAGCCCCTGCAAAGCAAGAGAAAGTTTGACGTCTTCAATGAGGAGCTGGACAAGTCACCACTCTCCGCGTTCGGGGGCCCGTCGAACGAAGGTCAAATGCGCTGGGGATACCAGATCAAGCCTGACGAAGATCGCCTGCGCTATCTGAAGCTGTTCCTCGACCCTAGTCAGCCCATCCCGGACTACGCTACACTACCGGATATGCGCTATCAACTGATGGCGTGCGGCAAGAACGTCGGAACCATCATTGCGGAGTACCTGCGAGCTTTGTTCGCTCACACGAAGATCACTCTCGCCAGGCGCTACTCGCAACAGTTCGTCGACAACACGAAGCTCACCCTGGTACTTACTGTGCCAGCTGTATGGTCTGATGCTGCCAAAGACGCCACGTTCAAGGCTGCGGAAGCCGCGGGTATTGGTGACAATCTCGCCATGATCTCCGAGCCCGAAGCTGCCGCGATCTACACACTACAAGCTCTCCAAGTCAAGCACCTGAGCATCGGGCACAATTTCGTCGTCGTTGATGCTGGGGGCGGCACAGTGGATTTGATCTCGTACGGCATCCGCCGAACCACCCCGTTACGCCTAGAGGAGCTCGCCAAGGGAAGCGGAGCGTTCTGTGGTGGAGCATTCCTGAACATCGGGTTTGAACGATTCGTGCGCGAAAAGCTGGGCAAGACCGCGTTCGCGTCCATCTGTGCCACGAAGGGGAAGAGCTGGCTGATGGCACTCAAGTACTTCGAGGATCACGTGAAGCGCAACTTCGACGCCGACGACGATACTGGCTTCAACATCCCATTCCCGGGCGTGGAGGACAACGTGAAGACCGGTATGGAAGACGGCTTCCTGGCCATGACCACCGCGGACGTTGGCACGATCTTCCGCCCCATCATCACGAATATCATCTCTCTCATTGAGGCTCAGGTCGCCGAGCTCAAGAAGTCTGGTCTGAAAGTGAATGGGCTACTTCTGGTCGGCGGCCTTGGACAATCCGAGTACCTCCACAAGTGCTTACAGGCACGTTTCGGTCCCGTTGAAGGGGGCATGGAGGTGCTGCAGCCCGTCAACGCGTGGACAGCTGTCGTGCGAGGCGCGGTGCTCTGGGGTCTGAGCGGCGCAGACATGGTCATGAGTCGTAAAGCCCGTCGGTACTACGGCGTACGAATCAGAGAGAGATTCGATCCGCTTCGCCATCCAGCTGGTTCCAAGTTGTGGGACACGCTCGAGGAGGTGTGGACTGTCGAGGACCAGATGAAATGGTACATCATGAAGGGACAGACGGTGTCATCGACCAAGCCGGTCCGCTTCCCCTTCTACCGCACCTGCCGCGACACTTCCTCCAGAGTCGTGACATCTCGTCTCTACATCTGCGATTCGGATCTTGCCCCTAAAGCCTACAACGCCACGAGTACTCCTGCCGCATGCTCAACGACGGTGGATCTGACTTCAGTACCGGCGCATTTGTGGGTGAATCGGTACAATTCGAAAGGCGTGGGGTACCAAACTCTAAGCTTCGAAATGGGGATGCAGATCGAAAGCGGCGGGCTGCGTTTCGACTTCGTGGTCAACGACGTCGTCTACGGAAAGGCCACGGCGACATTCAAGTAGGGCTCCTCCTGGCTGGGTAGCTTGGCGGTGTGTGCCAGCTGGGAATGGAGACTGCTGAGGGCACGCATGTCATCCCGCGGACGAGAGCAAGGCTGCGGGTAGGCACACCCTGATGCGGCCGCGACAGATCACGACGAGCGTCAGAGGCGTGCATAGGTATCAAGTCGTACTCCAGCATTGACGGAGCATGCGCGCCCTATGAGATGAGAGGGAAGAGGTAGATCTCGTCGTGAAGTGAGGCCTCTGGCAGTACAAATGGCCTGCGGCACTGCGAACGATCCACTGCCCATGATCTTCCACGCGCCCACCCCAGCTTCCACCCCGTCCACATCACTACTTGTCCACACTCAGAACGGGAACTGCCCCTCCGCGGTCTTCGCCCCCTCGGGCACCGCCGGCAACCACGCGACCCGCGTCTTCGTGAACTGCTCCACCCGCGGCTTCAGCAGCTCATCATGCAATTTGATGTCGTCGACCGTCCCCACGCGCCCGAAGTTCAGGCCCGGGAACCCAGAGCTCTGCCGGTTCAGGATGGTGCCGCGGATGCGGCAGAAGGAGTTGGTCATCGTGTTGCCGCTGGCGATGGTGGCGCTCTGGCCCCAGCGGGTGAGTTGGTCCGCGCCGGAGAGCCAGGTGATGTCGGCGTCTTTTGAGGACGAAGTTGGTGGCGAACATGGAGGCGGAGATCTGTGAGGGTGGTATTGAGTGGACTGCTAGGAGACGGGGGGGATGGTACTGGGAGGCTGACCTTGCGGCAGTCCGAGCAATTGCACAAGTGATTCTGGGAAGGATCCACGGCGGACAAGGGCTAATGGCCAGGGCGGTCAGGTCAGAAGGGTCTCGGGGTCTACCGTTGTCGCGAGAGTGAACGCACAAACTCGTACTTGACGGCGCCGCAGAAGCAGCTTGCGGTCGCCTTCTCGGAGGACACCGTTGCGAATGCTGTTGAAGGGATTCTGGCAGCGATGGGACACTTGAGGTATGGAACAGTACTGGAAGCTTGTCTGATCTAACGAGAAGCTGATCTGAATCCGAAGCGTTTGACGGCGTGTTGAACACCCTCTTGTATGGTAGCAAGGCGATTGGCTCAACAGCTCTCCACTTACCAACCGCATCTCTTAGCTCTACATGAAGCTTTCCGCCCCATCTTGCTCGTCTCTCGGCCCCAGCAGCACATGAGATGCTGATAGTCCGTACCGGAAGCTCAAGCGACATGACATGGTTCGTCGCTGAGCGAATGGTGGGTACCCAGACTGCAAGCTACGCTTTCCGTCACGACAATTCGACGTCGTGAGCGTGTCATCCGCTCGAACCGGCTACGGCGAGGATCCAGACGAGTCAGCCGTCGTGCGGCAAGAAGGGAGTGTATGGCCCAAACAGCCATTCTACGGGTCATCGTGGAAGATCGATGAAGATGTGGCAAACAAGACCCCAATGGCTCGGCCCCGCGACGTTCCGGCCGAGCGTGAGCACGCGTATCGCTTCCCGATCGGGACAACGCCAGTCAGCATGTGCGCGATCGTCATCTTTGCGGCGACTCGCCGCACGGCGACCGACGATCCTTTTCTGAGCACACCACCTCTTGCTTGTTCCTGCTTCTCGTTCTCGAACCTTGATTGTCATCACCTTGTTATTTCTCTACATCGTCTGCACACAGCCAGTCAGCGCTGAAACGCGCCCCAACCATCTACAATCCTCCTTACGACGTCCAGGGGAGCCCATCACATCGAACATAGAAGCACGCGAGGAAGCATTCGGCAGCGCTCGTCACTAACGGCAATGGCGTCCTTGTTTTCGAGGCTGAACCCTCTCAAGACGTTCCCAGAGTACTGCGGACCTTACTCCGTCGGCACCGTCGACGTCGAGATCCCCGTGAGCGAGCTACCATCACCCGCCGACGCGCCCGAGGACGCGCAACCCACCGTCGCCTTCCGCATCTTCTACCCATGCGACAAGCCTGCGAAGCACGAAGCGGACCGGCCGGTGCGATGGATACCGCAGCCCCAAAAAGCAACGGTCTCGGCATTCGCCAAGTTTCTAGGGGCGAAAGAGCGAATGGCCTCGGTGATATCATACCTGCCACAGCAGCTGTACTGGATCCGGCTGCCGGCACATAGGAACGCGAAGCTGCGCGAGCCGCAGACTTCGAATGGCAAGTGGCCGGTGACAGTCTTCTCGCATGGCTTGGCAGGCAGCAGAAACGCATACAGCCAGATTTGCGGTGACTTGGCAGCCAATGGCATGGTCGTCATCGCGCTCGATCACCGAGACGGCAGCAGCCCGATTCAGTACGTGCGCGCGACAAGTAAGACTGGAGCGCACACGGTCGGACCGGTGAAGATCTCGCACTCCCCAGTCACAAAAGAGGTCTACGAGGCTCGGGACAAGCAGTTGCGGATACGGCTCTGGGAGATCTCGCTCGCATACGAGGCGCTGGTCAAGATCGACAAGGGAGACAAGGTGGAGAACCTGGACGACAATACTTCCCGACTGCGTTCGGAGCGATCGGAGGTGCTCTTGCAATTCAGCGACATGCTTGATATTCATCGGCCAGGACGAGTGACCTGGGCCGGACACTCGTTCGGTGCCGCAACATCAGTCCAGCTACTCAAGAGCATCTTCTACTACAAGGATCGCACAGCATCAGATGGTCGGCCATTGATCTCTCCTCACGCGGACGCCGCGATTATCCCGCAGATCGCTCCGGAATCGCCCGCACTGCTACTCGACATGTGGGGATTGACACTCAAGTCACCCGCGCAAGCATACCTGTGGGAGCGGCCAATGCCATCCTACGCCGTGGGCGGACCAAACGGCTCGAATATCCTCGGCATCCTGTCCGAAGCCTTCCACAATTGGACTGACAACTTGAATCTCAACAAGGCGGCCATCGAGAAGCCATCTCTATCGCGAAGACCGTCAGTCGCGCCGCGATTGACTCGCGACAAAGGCCAGCTGCTACCGCAGTGGGCGAGATTACGAGCGCCTTCACCTGCATCAGACTCCGGCTACGCATCTTCAGCTGCGCGCAGTACCCATCAGATCACACGGCACTCAAGCAGAAGTACAGGCTTGAGCGAGGCGTCCGGCAGCAAGCTCAGCCAACACTCGTCACGCGAGCGCACACCGGGCCCGCACCTCTTCTACATCGAGGGCAGCCAGCACTTCAATCAATCCGACTTCGGCATCCTGTTCCCGTGGATCGCCGCCCGCGTGACCAAAGCGCAAGACCCCGCCGGCATCCTGGAGCTCAACACGCGCGCCATGGTGCAAGTCCTCCGCGAGTCAGGCATCGAGATCGCGGGCGACAACGATGCGGAGATCTTGGCGAAGGAGACTACTACGCGGCGGTGGGTCGCCGTCCCTGTCAACGACCACGAGCAGCAGGTCACGGCGCCCGGTGCGTTGGACGCCGTGGGGCGCAAGCTCTCCGTGACATCTACGAGATCCTCGGGAGCGCGGCGGGAGTCACGCGAGAGCATGACGGTGGGGCAGAAGATGGTGGCGCAGGACGCCCCGGCGCCGGAAGCGCAGCTGGAGTTCCCGATGAACGAGGCGCGGGCTTGATGCCATATTGAAGAAGGGGAGGTTGAGCGTTTCTTGTTAGCGGCAGGCATGGAGCGATGGGATACCCAGTTTGTGCATTCAGCGCTGGGCAGCGGTGGCGTACGAGGATCGCATTTGTGGCTTGATGTAGAGCATGAGCCGCTGGGCGTAGACGATATACAGATATAGATTGCTGTTATGTAAAGAAGCAGTACGCTTTGGTGGCCGTTGCCGCTGCGTCACTGTATGGAGCAAGATCCCTGACAGGTTGTGGGCTTGGAGTCTTGAGGTCGATTAATGGAAGCACCTGTACTTTCACTCAGCACTCAGTAAAGCCACATATCAGTCAGCATGTGAGCAGGCACGTCAAATGGCTTGTAAGAGTTGACAGATCTGCAGCCATTGGATCCGGAAGGCGCGGTACAAGTAAGTACCTCGAGCTCAGTGAAAGGGTTTATGACGGTGCTTCCACGGCCCTTCTTGTCGACCCTTCGTTGCCTCGCACCCCTCGACACTACAGGCCGTGCAACAGTGTCCATCTTGAGAGCCTCAGAATATCACGGGATCCAAGATGCCAGCGTACACGCTCGTCGCCCACCTGTACGCGAAGGATGATGCGGAGTGCATCGAGAAGCTCGTGGCGAAGCTGCAAGAAGCTTCCCAGACGTACACCAAGGACAAGGAGACGTTGAACTGGTATGCCCGTCGTCGTAAGAGTGGCGCGTTAGGGCACTCGCTGACGAGCGGCAGGTATGTGATGCAGGGCGAGAAGGACAAGCGTGCCTTCACCATCGTACGTTCATCCGGAGGCCAGCATGTTCGACAGACAGTCACTGATTGACTGGATAGGTCGAGCGATATGCGGCAGAATCTAGCCAGAAGTGAGTCAATACCTGGGAAGGATTGAGTCCCAGTGATCGGTGTGCTGACCGACACATAGGTACCACCTGGAAGACCCGTATGCCTCGCGGTGCACTATGGCCTGAAGCTGGTTCTGACTTGTTATCTAGGTACTGGCAGACATTTGACAAGTATGTGATCCCACTACTGGAGAAGCCAATCGAGCTCCACAGATTCAACGAGCTGGACACCAGCAAGGAGGTCAAGGTCGAGCAGAATGCGGACTTGTGGGAGGCTGTCAAGAAGCACCAGAGCCAGAGCTGAGCACACGTCTTCTTTTTGCAGTGAGTTGGAAGCTCGAATGTATGCGTAGTAAATGAAAGGTACACTATGAGCAGAAGCTAGAATGCCATGAGCCTTCCCAATCCACCAATGTACCTGCATCCCAAGCAATGCACACGAAGCCAAAACGGAGCACATCAACCGGGTGCGTTCACAGGTCGTACTCGTACACGTACTGGACCTGGCAGTCGTCGCCGCCTGGGGCGGCTCCGGTCGGGGCTGGTGAGTAGCTGGAAGCCGAGGAAGGCTCGATGGGAGCGACCGGACTGGAGACAGCGATGCTGCTGGACTCGGACACCGGTGCAGCGTCAGAGCTCGACGGGGCGGAGTAGACTGACGACTCGGCGGCGCTCGATGTGGTCGGTGCAGCCGCGGACGAGGTCGGGGCGACGTAGGTAGAGGTAGCGGCCTCGGACGTCGGGGCAGCGCTCGACGAGGCCGGGGCTGCTGAAGAGGGTGCAGCGCTCGACGACTCGGGGGCCGCGCTTGACGACTCGGGGGCCGCACTCGTTGACTCGGGAGCCGCCTCGGAAGAGGTGGAGGCCGGCGCAGCAGACGATGCAGCTGCCGAGGACGTGGAGGCAGGCGCCGCGCTGCTGGAATCGCCACTGCCAGTGGGGGTCTCACCGGATCG